>JAJQOW010001572.1:0-42261 GCA_037975125.1 Latrodectus hesperus
TTGCATAATAAGAAACTATTTTGTTCCTTTGACTGGGGCTCACCATAGTGTGGTAGAACACCCCTCTCTCTCTCTTCAGAGTTAAAGGTACATGGCTCGATCCCACAGCAGTGTTGTATAATAGGACATGGAGAGTCTGCCTTCTCCATGCGCATGCATTGGGGGGAGGAGGGGAAACACGACAGTCTCCTCTCTTGTGAGGGTGGCCACTATCTATCAACAATCCTACCAGATGTCAGTTTACGTAGGGGGTGTTAGAATGCCTTTCAGTGTATTTGCCTCCATAAGCTGTCCACCATGTGGGGTCAAAGTTTTTAATAATTCGAAAAACGCTTCAAGCCATTTTCCACATTGCCATCTTTATTTCAAGGGAGAATACATGACCTTTACACTCGGAACCCAAACTTCTGAAAACTTAAATTATACGTAATTAATCTACTGACTGTATGTGACATTTAATCTTTCTTGCAATTTGAATATTTAGCCATTTTTCCTGTTTATAAATCTAGACTTGGTTTTTAACTCTACTCATTACTAGTTATTCTTTTTACAATTAAGTTAAACTGTAACTTTTTTTAACTTTCAACTATAGTCATCATAATTAGTCAATATATTATGGTGTATTGAGCTAAAAAATGTTGTATATCTAAAAATATTTTCTGTAAAAACAAAGTAGTTTAAATATGACTATTTTTTTTAAAATATGACCTATGTATTCGTACGTCGAATTGTATGTAAGGTATCTAGACTTTAATAGCATGACTTATATTTTCTTGAGAAAAGATCAGCGCCTTCCGCTTACGAAAAATAAAAACTCGATAATTTTTTTATCTAATTTTAAATAAGAATGAATAGTAATGTTTGTGTATACAAAACCTTGAGTATAAACCAACCCTCTTAATGGCTTGTACTCAACATCCTTTCAGTCATTCAGGCAAGTGTGTTGTCGAGGGAGGCCACTGGCAACTGGATCAAGTTCACCATTCACGTCATGCAGGTGTTCAAGCAGGGCTCCACGAAGGTGCACCGGGGCACTCAGGCACTGTGGGTGAGCGTCAATGACCTGGCCTGCAAATGTCCCAAAATAAAAGTGAAGTAGACGTACCTCTTACTGGGTAAGCGTTTGTTATTAATGTAGATACATAGATCACCAACATAATTCCTTCGCCAATTATCCTTGCCTAAGCATTTCTTGATTACTAATCTGTTTTCCAAATGGAACGACTTAGTTGTTAGTAAATTTCCAGATTGTAAGAATTGAAGAAGAAATAACCACAAATTATCCTGGTATGTAACTGTTGATGCATTTAGACAGTGTTCTCGCGTATTGATTTATTCATTTAATTCTGACCTTTCCTCATGTGTTATATTAAGCCTGTTTTTGGCAGCAGTACTCTAATGCTTCTAGTGAATACAAAAATAAAATGTCTAAGTATGTAAGTGATCTTTATATAATTTATGCAATCAAAATTTAATATTAATAAATACTGAAATTTGGTGTTATTAATTATTGGTTCAAATATTTCAACTCTTTTCTTTATATATTGATATTTTACTCTTAAAATCATTGTTGTTATGCATTCTCATATGCACGCAGTTAATATTTTATGTATGTCACAAATAAGTGACGGTTTAAATTTTTTTCTTACACTATACAAGTATTATATACAAGTTTCTTACAATTATACAAGTTTTTATGATAAAATAATTGTTAAATATACAAATAAAATCATCGTTGCCCAGTATCCAACTATTACTTCCCTATTTTCATGACTTAAAATTTAATCACAGATGATAATTTTTTTTCCGTAAATGCTTCTGCAACAATGTAGACTGTAGAGAATGGAGTTTCATTCCGCATCCTTAGTTTTTGAATCGGACACTGGTTTGTCAATATATTCGCCATAAATCCATTCCAGTGGGTCAGACCATTGTTCTGCGTAAATAAAGTGTGGACATTGTGGAAGCATCTTCGTTTTGATACCGAATCTTGTTGAAATATCAATGGCTCATTTTTAAATAATTTTTTAGCTTGTTGATTAATGTGGCGCTGTGGACTTCAACATCCTCATAAGCTGTTGGGCTACTGGCTTTAATTTAAATGATGTGCGAGATTTCTCTAAATACTTTTTTTCAATAAATAATAGCTTTTATCAATAACAATTTTTTCAATAAAAAAGAAGACACTGTTTTCCTCTCTTGCTTATAGCACCGCAAACCATTCTTGAAAGGAGTTCCGCAACCTCTCTAAGCAATTATTTTTGTTAAATGGATATTCTGCATTGCATTTTTGTAAATCCTGTTTGTCATTTTGCTTATTATGAGATGATTGTTGCAAAAATAATTTCTCATTCGAAAATATGATTTCTTTATCAGTATGTCCTTATATCCTTGCGCTTTCTAAATCTTTCAACTTTATTTATTTATTTTTTTTTTTGGCTTTTTTCTAAGTTTTTGATTTTAAAATTTTAATGTTGATTCCAGTCATATTATTTGACAAAGATAAGTCTCGTGGAATTTTTGTTGGCATATGGTACAGGATTTTTTCGAATTCTTTCGTGGACGTATTTTATTTGTTTGTACACTGTAATTTCTTCTCCCATTAGGCCGTATTTTTACATTACCGGTGTCTGCATACCGTTTTAAACTTCGTTCAATTAATCTTTTTGACACATTTAAATGTGTTTCAAATTTTTTAAATTTTTAAAATTTTCAAATTTTTTAAATTTTTAAAAGACATGCGACTATTAAGCATCGTTTAGTATTCATGCTGATAATGCCAAGAATGAAACGGATGTCAATTAAAAGCATCGTCTGCACTGATGTTCATAAAATTAAATAAAACTGTTAAGTGTTGCCAACGCAAAAGAAATTTTTGATGTGTATTTTCAGAGACCAGCGGTCTTCTATTCTGTCTGGATCAGAAGTCTCCCACTTCATAGATGTTGGCTGATTTAGGATAAGATCATTGTAAAATTAGGGCTATAATATTTTGATTCTTCAGTGCAAATTAATAATGAAAGTATTAAATAGTCCGTTACAACTTAACAACAGCTACAAATATGTTACTGTTGTTATGTGTCTGTAGTTACAAACTTACAAAAATCAGTTGCTTTAAGAAAAGGATTTGATAGTAAGCTTGATTGTTAAAATTTCATTATTTCATGAATTTAATGTTAAATTGAATTTTAAGTAGATGAATCGTGTTCACCATTCTGAAATATGGAATAAGGCTAACTTCTATGCAATCCTAATTCAGTCTGTTCTTGAATTAGAACTTTAAGAGTTTCGTCGTTCAGACGGACATTTTCTCAAGAAGAACCTCGAGTTTCTTCCTCTTTTCGTAACTTTAGATAAAGCATCACCTGTATAGCTAGAAATCCTAAAAATGAAAATTCATGTCTTTTTAAGTTTTATTTCAGCTTATTCTGTTAATTAAAATTATGCGAATTGAAAAATATTTTAAAATCATATCCAAAAATTATTTTTTTTTAAGTAACGGCGGGCACTTGGGTGACTAACCCTTCGCCACAACAAGGCCGGAAACTGCTACTCATTTGTCGTTACCCAGCGGGCACCTGTGAACCAAGTCACGGAGGCGAGTAGCATTACCCGCCTCATACTACCACAGACTCGTTTATAAGGCGGGCCATATTCATACATCAACACACAAGAAAGGACAGAGAAACACAGAGAGATAGTAACATCCATGCCCGACCGGGATTTGAACCTGGGACCCACAGCTCAAGAGTCAGGAACGCTAACCACTCAGCCATTTGTCGGCTTCCAAAAATTATAAAATAGTATGAATAGTCAATCATGTTATTAAAATTATTCTATCATTTAATAAGCAGATTACGTTTAAGCTTCATAGGCTCCTTTTGTATTATATATGGTTCCACCATTCTATGCAAGTCCACAGGTTAAGAAACACTATAACGTAACTGATACGTAGTTTTATTCATTAATGCAGGGACTACATCTTAACATATATTTACTAACTCCTGACACTAATCTTGATTATAAAATACGTAATAAACCCAATCATGATCATACGATGGAGGAGACTATTATCTAGCTGCCATTCATCATTCAATTTGTATAAATGAATTCAATTCAGAAGTAAAATAATTGTATCTACTCAAAAATTATAAGTTATCACTGGCATTGAAGAAATCAACAATAATGTACCTCAATGACGTATTTGTTTTATTATTATTAATTTTATTTGACGTAATTAGTTAAATCTTATTAAAAGAGCCGCTGAATATAGAATTTGTATTTGAACACTTCTTAAAGATTTTCTTCAAGCTAATGTACTATACCTAAATACATATTTTACTGTTGGTCGGTAACAAAAAATAAATGTTATATTTATGCAATGTATCAAAAAATGTGACAAATTTAATATGTTCTTAAATCATTTATGGTATGTTTCAAAGGTGTGATAGATTTAACATGTATGTAAGACCCTTATTACATGCTTTAACGTTATTTAATTAATATTACTGTAAGAAACTGATGAAATAATTTAAAAACATGATATATTTTACATGGGCTTATTACAGCTATGATGTGTTTTAAAGACACAAGATGCTTAACATATATTTATGATACATGTGGAGTATCATAAAGATATAATATATTTAACTTGTTCTTAAAAATTTCATGCAGGTTTCATAGATAGGATGTATTTGACATTTTTTTTTAGTAAGACGTGATACATTTAATGCATTTTAAATGTCTCTTTTTATTGTGACAACACAATGTCTTTAATGCTATGTCTGCAACAGGGAAGGACGTTCGACGTCCGGATCAGCCCGGCCTCACTGGGACGAGGGGTTGTCATTTTGTGACAGGAGCGCCCATGCCGAGGCACATATCTCCTATATAATAATATAGATTAAAATGTTCCCTATCAAAATGTTAATCTAATATATATTTTAATAGTTTTCTAAAACTGGGAGGGGGACATCATATCACTATATGATTTTGGTGATCGACGTTTGGTGGTTGGTGGAATCGAACCTGTATCCCCACCCTGGTGGTCCGTATTTATTAAAATCTGACAAGGACTTTTACAAAAGGGGGTAACAGACTACAGGCAAAGCCTGGATAAAAACAGTTTCTTTGATAGTCACATGCGACTATATTTTTCTACAGTATTGGTTCATAAGAAACAATCATGATGTTTGAAGGATTAGAACAAACTACAGGCAAGGCCTGGTTAAGATTACATAGAGAGTGACAAACACAGTAAATTCTTGGTTAAAATACAAACAGAAATTGAATGAAAAACTAGTAATACTACAATAGGTTGTAAAAAATAATTTACAACAGCAGGCGAAGCCTGAGAGAATATATATAAGTATATAGATAATTTCAGCTACATAAGAAAACTTGGTTAAATATGGCACACAAACAGAACAAGGATTAATTAGAAACCAACATGCAAATTGGAATTAAGATATGATGTTTGGATTTTTATTTTTATATCTTTTTATTTTATTTTATTTTATTTATTTATTTATTTTTATTTATTTTTTATTTTATTTTTAAAGCAATGCAGATGTGTTAAAGGTGTCTAGTTAACTAGAGTGTTATAATGGTTAAAAAATAAAGTAAATTAAATATATAGTCCCTCAAAAGAGATGCGCTCCACGAGAGTTGGAGCGGGGGGAGGGAAAATAATTCCATCTGCGTATGCGAGGGTGGTGAGAGCAATTTGCAAGGCCCGAAGGCAGGAGAGGTGAAGTCGAAAGCGAAAAGCGGCTGCGAGTAACAGGGTGGGTAGAGGGGGGAAGGTAATTCTTATGAACGGGTGCATGTGCATGAAAATGACTTATGTAATGCTAAGGTTTCCAAGAATTCAAATACTAAAACATCCCAATATGTAAACAAAAATTCTAAGGAAAATCTTTCTCAAAACAATCAAAAAGATAAAGCCATGCTAAAATTACCTAGTTCAAATAATAGCAATAACATAAGCAACCAAGCGTCTACTCAGGGAGAAATTAATAAAAAAAATAAAGGAACAAATCCCCAAAATTCTGAAAGTGAAATAATGGAAGTGGATTCAAATAACAAAAATACTAAAAGATCTAAAGATGAAATGAGTAACACAACATCCACAGATGATGAAGGTGAATTTAAAATATACAAACACAAAAATAGAAGCAAAAAACCAAATAACAAAAATCATAACAACAAAGAAAAAACTGTAATAATCCAGACTACAGCTGTTCAAAATAAATTTGATGAATTAAATGAAGTAATAAACCAAGTAAATAAACCAACTAACCCAGAAAATGCAGAAAAATCCAGCATCGAACCTTCAACCCCCCTAAATACACAAAACTCAAACGGTTCTCAGATAGAAAATCAGGACAGTAATAAGATAGAAGCTCCTAAAACATCCCCAATATTAATAAGAAGCACGGGAAGTGTTAAAAGATTAATAAAAATAATACAAGAAAAAACACAAAAAAATAACATAAGCATCAAAACTTCAGGAGAACACCTCAAAGTCACATGCAACGACACAGACACCCATAGAAAACTCACGCAACACTTACAATTAAATAACGTTGATTACTTTGTCATCCCAGGACTGGGAGAAAAGCCAGTAAAAATTGTCATCAAAGGACTCCCCATTCACATGCCAATTGAAGAAATAAAAGAGGACCTTGAAGCCCTCAACTTTAACGTAGCAAAAATAACCCAGCTTAGGCGATCAAAAGATCAATTTAAATTACCAATATTTCAGGTACAGCTAAATAAAACAAACAATTTAGAAGACATATATAAAATAGAGGAACTTTGTTCCATAATAGTTTCTGTAGAGGCATACAGGCCTAGACCAGGTGCCTACCAATGTTTTAATTGCCAGGCATGGAACCATGGCTCATCAAACTGTTTCTGTAAACCCAAATGTCTTAAATGTGCTGGTGATCACAGCACGAAAGAGTGTTAAAAAAGCAGGGAAACCCCCGCAAAATGTGCTAACTGTGGTGGACCACACCCAGCTAACTACAAAAACTGCCCTAGGTCCCCTAAAACAATCAAACCCACCTTCCAAAGCAACAAAATAAGGAGTGGTACAAGTTGGGCACAAATCACCCAAAACAACCCAGCTCAAAACAAAAATATTGAATTCCCAAGTCTACCAAACGCTGTAAACAACATAAATGCAAACAATGATACCACAAATTCAAATTTCTCAGCTTTCTCCAATCTTGGAGAAATCTTAAAATTCTGTAAAACAATCAATGAAATATTTGGAAATAAATTACAGGAATTTAATAAAAAAATGGAAAACATTACAGACCCAACTATGAAAATGTTTGAGTTCATTAACTTTGTAAACAACCTCAACAATAGTTCTACCTATGAGTAATCTACTCAACAAATTAAATATAATCACATGGAATGCTCAAAGTATACGAAACAAAAAACATGAATTAATCACTTTCTTACAGGAACACAATCCAGACATCATTCTCATACAAGAAACTTTTCTTAAGCAAAATGAAAAATTTTACATTCCAAACTACACATTCATACACACACCCAGAAACTGCTCGCCAAAATTCCCAAGAGGGGGAACTGGAATTTTTATTAAAAATCACCTCACACACAAACATATCACTACTCCCAATTTTCAATATTTAGAAGCTACAATAATTGAAATTTACCCCCACATGAACAACCCTTTATACTAACATCCATCTACATACCCCCAAACACCCACCCAAACTTCCCATTTGAAATAGAGAATCTGCTTTCCTTAGGACCCAGAATCCTCATTGCTGGGGATTTTAATTGTAAGCACAAAAACTGGAACTGTCAAACTCCAAATATTAATGGTTATATTTTAAACAACTTCATTAAAAATGCTGATCTTCAGCTAATTTCACCCCCAACTCCCACAAGATATAGTACCAAATCAGCAACTACAATTGACTTCGCCATTGCAAGAAACCCCTATCATCACAAACACTATCACACTGAATGAATTATCTTCAGACCATTTACCTGTAAAAATTGAATTCGAAACCAACATACAACCTACACCTACCCCCACTTGTACCAAAACAAATTGGATTGAATTTAAAAAAGAATTAAACTCCATGCAACTAAATTTTAATACCATCAAATCCGAAAAGGAATTGGATGACAGAATAATCAACTTCACAAATAACATACACAAAGCATATCAAAAATCTTCCCAAGAAGTTCCAATAAAAAAATTACCCCCTCCACCTGAAATCTTGAAATTAATAAAAAACAGAAATAAAATTAGAAAAAATTACCAAAAAACCAGAAGCCCAAATGAAAAAAATTATTAAATCAAACTAATCAGCAAATCAAAAATGAACTCTATCAATACAATCAACAAAACTGGGAAGAGTATATTGAAAATCTTCAAGCAGAAAATGGCTCCCTCTGGAAGGCCACAAAAAAACTAAAAACTCAATACCAAAAAATTCCTAACCTTGAACATAATGGTACTCAATACACCACAACAAAAGATAAAATCGAATTAATAGCTAAACAATTCTATATCCATTTTAACAACAACACCAACACAGATATTAATACAGAAAGAGCCATCAAAAACACACTAAATAATCTCCAAAAATGCACTTACAATAAATACACAGGCATAATCACACCTAAAGAAATTATCACAAGCATAAAAAAATTAAAAAATGGCAAGGCCCCTGGACAAGACAATATTACAAATAAAATGGTTAAAAATCTTACCCCTAAATATGTCATAAATTTAACTATTATCATTAATCACATCTTAAAATTAAATTACTTCCCTAAATGCTGGAAAACTGCAATTGTTAGACCCATACCCAAACCAGGAAAAAATCTAAATAAATCAGAAAACTACAGACCTATCAGCTTACTTTCTACACTCAGTAAAATTACAGAAGAACACATATTAAAACTTATTAAAAAATTTATTGAAAAAAACAACATACTAATAAATGAACAATTCGGTTTTAGAGCTAAACACTCAACAATACAGCAAATACTTAGGATTTCAGAATTCATACATCAGGGATTCATTTACGGCCAAACCACAGCAGCAGTTATGCTGGATGTGGCAAAAGCCTTTGATAGAGTATGGATAGAAGGACTAATTTACAAACTTATTAGCCTTAAATTTCCAATCTTTTTGATCAAACTAATACAGTCCTACCTCACAAACAGAACCTTTATTGTTGAACTCAATAAGGAAAAAACCTTACCTAAAACTATAACAAGTGGAGTTCCACAAGGCAGTAAATTAGGACCGATACTCTTCTTACTCTATGTAAATGACATCCCCAAAACCAAGAATAACAAAATTGCACTCTTTGCAGATGATACGGCCATACTTAGAAGAGGTCCAACTAATAATATTCTAATTGAAAATCTAAATTCATACATTGACTTAGTGGTCAAATGGTTCACTAAATGGAAATTAACACTTAATGTCAATAAAACGCAAGCAATTTGCTTTACATACTCTACTAAAACCCTTAAGGAAATAAATATTCTAAATCAAAATATTAAATGGCAACCGAGAGTGGAATATCTAGGCATGACTATGGATAAAAGATTAACCTGGGTTCCTCATATAGAAAAAATAAGAACTAAATTTCTGGGAATCAGAGCAAAATTATATCCACTCATTGGTAAATATTCCAAATTAAACTTCAAAAACAAAAAACTGATTTATACAACTCTCCTCAGACCGATTTTAATGTATGGCTCTGAAATTTATGGATCAGCTGCAAAGAGCAATATACAAAAACTCGAAGCATTACAAAATATCACACTCAGAATAATTACAAACACACCCTGGTACATTAGAAACGAAAAAATTAGAGACGAAACAGTAATCACAACATTAACAACATTCATTACTAAACAAGCGACAAAATTCTACTCAGAAATAACCACACACACAAATCCAGAAATCAAAAACCTTTCAAGTTACGATATAAATGACTACCTAAATAGGAAAAGACCAAAAACAGTACTAAAAAATGCCTCCCAAAACTAAATAAATAAAAAAGACGAGTTTACACACATACACACAAAACAAAATTGAAACCAATACTAAAAGTCAGGCAAGAATGAAAGCACAAGGGGGAGGAGAAGGGATGAAAAAAAAAATAAATAAATAAAGGGAAGGAAAGCTACGACGTTTGTGATCGAGGATTGACCTTGGACTGCACTGATTTCTCCATCGGGTAGACGCTTGTGATTCATGGATCCTGGAACAACATTACACTGAAATGGAAATAAAATTGAATGATGAAAAAATGGAAATGAAATGGAAAAAAGGAAAACCTTCGCATTCACTCCTTATTAGGAAAAGGAAAAAAAAAATAATGAATAAATAAATAAAATAGGATAAAATAAAAACATTTTTACCTTTCTACTTTACTTTGATTTATTACCTTTTCTCCTTATTTTCAAGAAACAGAGAAATTAAATTTATTTCTCTTTACTTTCATTATCTCTAATAAAAAAATATATATAAATGTATGTAAAAAAATACATATATATATGTTCATATATACATATATAAATTTATATACACACGTATTTTACTCAATGTACTCAAAATAACTTTATTTGTTATTTATTTATTTTCTATTTATTTCTTTTTTTCATATTTATATAAAAAGGAGCAATAAAATCAATGCACCAAAAGGTTATTCCACTTAAATTCATAAAATTTCAGACTGGAGATAGGAGTTTTACTCCAGGCGCTGCGTAAAACAGAAAATGGTTCCTGGTTCCTGAACGGGGGAACAGAGGGAAAATGAGATAATAATATACTCTCTTGAGATCCTAACGTTTAAAAGGAGGCAAAATATAGTGTAAGGATAAAAGTATGGGAATTAACCAGGTGTGACTCAAGAAGTGAGAAATCTAAGTGAAGATAAGAGCAGAAGTATTGGAATAATGCGAGCAGGCTCTGCGTGGAGAGGCACTCGGAGGTTACTGGGGTGGAAGGAGGGGGGAGGGCATTCTTCGCCGGCGCAAGGCGAAATTTCTATTTTCACTTGGTCCCGGTATCGGCTGCAGAGCAGGCAGGGGTGGCGGGGGGGGGCCGGCCTCACTGTCGACATCAGGAGTATCGTCATGGAATAGAAAGACGACTGGGCAAGGCGCATGCGCAGATATCAACGCAGACAGCGCAAAAGAAAGTGCTAGAAGTCCCCACAAGAGGAGACGTTGAACAATCTCACATTTGTAACAGAACTTGATGCTCCGACGGCGACTTTTGAAACCCTCGAGGATTCAGCACCTTGGCGACAAAGCTGAAAGTTCAAGCACTTGCGCCAATGATAAGGAAAGAAATCTGGCAAACGTGTTTTCGTATCCCTCTAAGCCAACTAAACTATAAATTAAGCAATGAGATAAGCATTAGGAGATGAAATACGTGTTCTAGTAGTGCATCAAGCTTACATTATTTTTAAATGAATTGTTTGATAGCGTGAATTTTTTTACCATTTGTGAAGTGAAAATGCTTATGCCAGGATTTGAATAATAAAATAGGCAGTAGAACCTTAATGTTTATTTTTTTGGTTAAGATTAATTATCTCATGAAGAGTCGAGCCCCAACTCGCGAGGAAGAAGGACGTCTTTTTCCCGCGCTCCTGAACTTTCCCTCTAAAAACATAAAAAATTACTAGAAACAGTAGAATTTCTATACCTTTGTGAGTGTCAACAAACTGTGCACGTCCTGTAAAAATTTGACGTAATTCGAATCATTTTTGTGAGTTTTATAAGCATTTAGTGCAAATATAACAGCTTTTCTCAATACAGCGGGACGTTCCTTCTAACAAAGACCGCCCAGCAACCGGCCGAACAACCCCAGCAACGGAGCTACGTGTGAAAGATACAACGGTTAATTTGAAGGTCACCCCTCATTGGGAATTGTAACGGATTTGTGCTAATTTATTCAGTTTTCAATCTGCTCAAATTTTGTAATAGTGCGTCAAGAAAAAGTGTGCTTATCAACCATATTAATTGAACACTTAAAAAAAAAAAAAAAAAAAAAAAACTTTTTTTTTTTTCATTTTTGTGCAATGGATACAATATTAATCAACATGAGAGGCTAAATTAAAAGATAAAAACGAAAACATCAGAGAACCGGATGGGAGCGGAAATTCAGAGTTCCGAAGCCTTCATTTTGGATTCTTCATTCACAGTAGGCTGAAAGCATTTTAAATTTTCAATCAAAGTAGGCTGAAGGCATTTTTGATTCTTCAATCAAAGCAAACTAATTATGGACAGTTCGAGGAAATCCCCGCAAGGGGATGAGCTGATTGGCTACCAACGCGGTAGTTCTGTTGATAATGCTTCAGCCACTACACGACTCTTTGAAGTTGAACAAGAAATCCTAATGGTTTTAGCCAACAGCAAAGCCAGCATCCCCCTCCAGCAAAAGATCCGGAATGGAGTCTCGGAGCTACTTAAGATTGCATTTTCCCAGATCGAGAGGAACGCCCACCTTGAAGGAGAGGTAAAAGCACATGTCAGCATGGCCCAGCAGACACAGGCAAAGACCTTTGCCCAAGTTGCAGCCAGCAAGCCAGAAAGACAGGGGCAGAAAAAGCAAAGAGAGACCAGTCGTTCCAGAAACCGCAGAGAAAAGTCCAGGCAGAGGCAGCAGCATGTAATCGTCATCTACCCCACCAAGGAGAGCACTTCGGAGGAGACCAGAGAACTTCTTCGAAAGAAGATCAAACCAGCCAGCATGGGATTTAACATTGCAAAAATGAAGCCTGTCCGCAAAGGAGGAGTCCTGATTGAGACCCAGAGCAATCAAGACTTAGACAAACTCATCGAAGAGGTGAAGAAGAACGACACCATCAGGGAAGCAGTCAGTATCCAAAAGCCAGCCAAAAAGAACCCCCGTATCGTGCTCTTTGATGTAGACAAGGAAATCTGCAAGGAAGAAATTATACACCAATTAAAGTCACAAAATCAACTGGATGAAAAAGTTGAAATGGAACCAATCTT
The DNA here is from genome assembly GCA_037975125.1 of Latrodectus hesperus. Classification (NCBI taxonomy): domain Eukaryota; kingdom Metazoa; phylum Arthropoda; class Arachnida; order Araneae; family Theridiidae; genus Latrodectus; species Latrodectus hesperus. The sequence continues at coordinate 13,042 of JAJQOW010001572.1, forward strand.
TAGCTACAAAAGCCGATTTGGAAACAACTGGGTCATTTCAGTTAACGGAGAAGGTTTCAACGTCATCAAAGACAGAAAGAAGCTATACGTGGGATGGACATGCGTCAGATTCCGGGAATATCTCCGAGTCACACAATGTTTCAAGTGCCTACGTTACGGCCATCATGCTAAAGACTGCAAGGGCCAGGAAACCTGTGGGAGATGTGGAGATAACCACCTGAGCAAAGACTGCAAGAACGAGCTTAACTGCTGCAACTGCTCTGATTTTAACAAAAAGGGAAATACCAAGGTAAGTACTGGTCATGATGCCAGAAGCAAGTGCTGCCATATTTATGGGAAAGAGATTAACAAATTAATCCTCAAGACCAACTATGGATATTAAAGACAAGAAGCAAGAACTAAAGTTGAGCCACCTGAATCTGCACCACTGTAGAGCGGCGAATCTCCTGTACTCCCAAGACATTAAGAACTTGGATATTGACTTTGCCTCAGCAAATGAACCGTACATATTCAATAATTCCATCACAGGCTTCTCTCTGGACTATGTTATCATTCCTTCTAAAGACCTTAAGGCAGCCATCATTGCTAAAAAGAATTTCATCATTAGTCCGATTTTTTCGGCTGATGAAATCATCATCATCAAAGTGAAGGTAGATAATGATTTCCTCTTTATCTGCTCTATTTACAGCCCTCCTTCAAGGAATATTCAATCTTCAATTGAACCGCTTGAGAGTCACATTTCCAGCAACCCCAATGAGAAATGGATCATTCTTGGCGACTTTAATGCCAAATCTTCGGCATGGAGTCCAAGACGTACTGACCATCGAGGTGAGCTGCTTCTAGACTTCATAGCTCGTCAGGACCTGATTGTTGAAAATGACGCCAACAGCCATCCTACCTTCTCCAGTACCATTGGAGAGAGCTGGATTGATCTCATGATCACTAAGAACCTGTCTAATGATGATGTCAGAAATTGGAAAATTAGAGATTGCATTACTGCCAGTGATCATTGTCTCATGACTTGTGAGATTGGAATCAACAGGGTACATAAGCGACACAACTGGAGATGGAACACAAAGACCTTGGACTGGGAGAAGTTCAAGCTCAGCCTTCCAAGACTGATTGAGGAATACCCACTCGATGAGATATCAGACATCAACGAAACCATTGATAAGATCGAGGAGAAACTCAGTAAGCTTTGTCAACGTCATAAGAGGAAATTGAAACCAGCCTCCAACTCTAACTACTGGTGGACGCAGGAACTCACGATGGAAAGAAGCAGAGTTCGAGCTTTACGGCGTAAATTCCAGAAAGAATCGGATCCTGAACTGCGGAAGAAAAAGAAGATGGATTTCAAATTGGCAGCCTCCTGCTATAGAAAGAGAGTTCAGGATACTAAACAACGTGCTTTCCGGGATTTTCTTGACAATGTGACTAACTCAAATGCTTTCGGCAGTCATTACAAAATAATCCGAGATAAACTCCGCAGACCTCAGATTGCTGACCTCGTCAGACTTGACAACAATGAGCTGGCCAAAGATGTCACAGAATCAGTCAATGCAATCCTCGAGTTTCACTTTCCCATGACTCCTCTTAAAGTGAATGATGCTCTTGACTACACCTCTCCTCCTCAACCAGCTTTCACGGTCCATGAAATTGAGGAAGCAATCAAAGACACCGACTTTAATAAGGCTCCAGGCTATAACGGCATCTGTTTGGACGTCTACGCTGAGCTGTTCTACACCAACAAGGACTGGTTCCTGGGAATCCTCAACAAATGCCTAACACAAAGTTCGTTTCCCAAAAACTGGAAAATTGCAAAGGTTTCTCTAATCCCAAAAGATGGTAAGGATAAATCGCTCAGAGATTCTTACAGGCCCATCTGTCTCCTGCCCGTATGGGGGAAGATTCTCGATAAGGTCATTATGAGGAGGCTTTACTACTTCTTCATTGAAAATGGACTGCTCCATAAAAATCAATTTGGTTTCCTCAGGGGCAAAAGTACCTGTGATGCCCTTACAGAACTTATCAACCGCATCAAGCAAAATAAGCAGAACAACCTCTTCTCCTGCCTGATTTCGCTGGACATTAAGAATGCTTTTAACAGCTCCAGGTGGAATGACATACTGCGTTTACTCAGAAAATTCCAGACACCTGCTAATTTGTACTGGATGGTGAGCTCATTTCTTAAGGACAGATTCTACCTAGATGATAATAAGAGACTGGTACCATACAACATCGGGGTTCCTCAAGGTTCAAGTCTTGGACCTTTCCTATGGCTTATCATTGCCAATGAGTTGCTGACTAAAGATTTTGGCCCTAATGCCCATTGCCAGGCCTTCGCTGATGACGTAGCAATACTGTTGGATGCGAAGTCCTATTTCAAATTCACGAAGTTGGCCATGAGGCCCCTCAAGATAGTAGAAGACTGGACCAAGGAATTCGGACTCAAACTAAGCTTAAATAAGTGTAAATACTCTATTTTTACTAGGAGTAAGGACATTACCCGAAGACCAGGCATCTCGCTCTCCGGAAACAGAATCACCTACTCTGATGAACTGAAGTACCTCGGACTTATACTGGATCCCAAACTGACCTGGATGGCGCACCTGAACAATGTCAAGAACAAGATTGACAGCCTCCAAAACAAGCTAGTCAGAATCTCCCGAGTCTCGTGGGGACTAAAGCCAAATATCCTGAAGCTCATCTACTGCAGCGTCATTGAGAGTACCATCCTCTACGGGTGTCAGGTCTGGTATTCCAGCACTGCCAAGATCAACAACAAGCTCCAGCAAATCCAACATATTGGACTCCTGAAAGTTACGAAAGCTTATCGTACTACCTCCACCGATGCACTCCAAATCCTGGCAGGAGTCCCACCGATCTTCCTCAAAGCGGACGCCCTTCAAAAGAGATTCAAGTTGTGGAATCTTGGGTCCACAATCCACATCAACGAGACTGATTGGAACCCTTGCAATGCCTGGACCAAGGTCCCAAGTCTCACCCCACCATGGACGACCAACCCTTGGACTTGGAATATGGAACAGGTCCACGAAGACTTCTACGCCTTCACGGACGGCTCGAAGATTGGCAATAGAGTCGGCTGTGCGTCTCTCATCTACAGAAACAATGAGCTGATTAAGACCATTCAAGCCCGACTTAATAACACGGCTTCAGTGTTTGAGGCAGAAGCAACCGCAATCCTGCTAACCATCAAGCACGCGATCTCCCAAGATTACCAGAAATGCCACATCCACACAGACTCTAGGTCAGTACTCTACGCGTTGGCTGGAAGGCAAGACTCAAGTGATACAATACAAGAGATTGTCGAGATCTGCAAAGGACGAGAGAGACAATTCGCCTTGCACTGGGTCAAGGCTCATATTGGTATCACCCAAAATGAAGCAGCAGACGTTGCAGCGAAGCAGGCCACCCAATTAGACAACATTGACATCACTGTTAAATTCAGCAAACAGCAGTTCCGGACACTTACCATCGAGCACGAGACTTCTATGTGGCAGCACAGATGGGAGACCTCCAACAAATCCAGGAGACTCTTTGAACTCTTCCCGTAAGTTTCACGGAAAAGACTACAAGGGGACTTCTTCCTAAACCAGCTTCTTACCGGGCATGGAGTCTTCGGCACCTATCGCAGCAGATTCCATGGGCAATCAGATGTCTGTCCACATGACGGCGATGTACATGATCCGGAACACCTTCTCTTCCACTGTAGCCGCTACTCCAACATTCGGGAAAAAACCTTTCCCAAGAACTTCCACCAACTACACATCAAGCAGCTCCTCCCTCTTAAAGAATTCAGGAAAGGTGCCAAGGAAATTCTGCAGGCTGAACTCCTCTTTCAGCTCACTGACTAACCTCCACCTCCTCCTTCCTTGTACATATGTTTTGTGCTGTATCTTTCATAATTAAGGCCATCCGGCCCTCTACCAGCCACTGTGAGTCCCAACAGAACCCCTTTTGTCCCTTCGGTTTGGACAGTCCATTAGAGCTCTACTCACACGCCCTGGCCAAGTGCTGAGCCTGGGTTCCCTCCATGATTACTGTCCGACGACGTTCTCCACCGTATACCTTCGGGTGGGACGGTGCTCTTTGGTAATGTTATTACCAAAGTTATTATAATTATCTCATGAAATTGAGGGAAAAAAAAGCTTTAAATGTAATACATAGAGAGTTTAAATTACAGCGAGTGATTCGATGTTATTATAATATTTAGTTGATAATCAAAATAAATATATAAATGTTAACATTATAAAAATATGTATAACTTGTAAGCTTTTATTCTCTGAAATGTATGACATTTCTGATTATGAAATATGTGTATTTTCGTAATCTGAATTTGACTTATAAAATATCCATATTTATTAAATGCTTTGAATTTGAATTTTTTTATTCATTGGATTACAGAAATTGAAAATTTACTTTACTATATAATTTGAACCATAGTTGTATTCGGTCTTTTCTGTTAGGATAAAAATTTTCATTTACAAATTATGATTATTAAAATGTGGAATATAGTATAAATTCTTCTATTATTTAAAAAAAGAATATTCATTCTGCAACACTAAATTTTTTTAACTTGTAAGTTTGTAACACTAAAGACAATAAGCATTCTCTTTAGCAGAAATATCATGTGTATTATTGCAATAAAGTTTTTAATTGAAATTTGTTTATTTTATACAAATACTCATATTAACATTTAAACAATGTATTTTTTACAATAAAATAAGAATCAAATAAATGATAATGGTATGCTTATGATATGATTGTTATTAAATAAATTATATTTTGAAAATAACTCTTATTAACAAATTTTAAAATATTGATTTGAATATTAAATTCTGATAAATCTTCTTTTTGCAGCACATATTTGTTATAAGTCGTACTTTTAATATTCCCTATTAAAAATAAATACAAAATAAATGATAAAAGTTCTCAAAGTTAAATTAAATTTAATTTAAGTGGTATAAAAAATCTTTTCATTTTAAATAGTGGTGAGAATTATATTTTGATTCCAAACCTCTAAATGTAATCTAAAAGTTTTCTATTAATGAAATCAAACTATATATTTGTGAATGTTTTGACTAAGTATTCTTGTTGAAAAATTCATTGACCCAAAAATCTTATACATTTCACTCATGAAATTAATTACAATAAATGAATGTATTAAAATAATTAGCTAATTTAGAAAGTCTTAATCTACTTACATCAATTAGTAAAAAATTCCAAATAAGCCTTTAAAACAATACAGATTAAACTACTGAACAGGCTAACAAAATAAATATAGTTAATATTAAGAATTAAATATTTGAAGAGAGCCTCTCGCAAAGAATTATCAAATGCTAATGTACAATGTTGAAGATATCACATCAAATAAGATTTATGTTCTCCAACAAAATTGATTGTGGCAAAATTAACATGACTTAAAACAGAGAGAGAAAATTTACAGCATTTAAAATTATTTTTGCAATAATCGTTTCAGTGGCAAAAGATTTTTAGTAAGAAAAGTTATACACTATTTTCAAAACTGCTAAATTTCAGCAGCTTGAAAAATATTAATATGTATGTAAAATAAGCACAAATGATTGGTAGTTATTTGATTTTAGAAAACAACTTTTTTGAACTGAGCATATATTAATTGTAGCAAAACATTTGTTAGCGTATTTCTTCCAAAAAGTTTCTACAAGTAACTTGAGAAGAATATTATATGTAGCAGTTCTTGATCTCTTTAAATAACTATTAAATAGCCAAGTTTATTTAAATCTTAGAAATTTCATTTCAGAGATTCAACAGTTATCTAATGCAAGTAAAGTGTAGGATTTAGAATTTATTTATTTTTATATACTGAAAATTAAATTATATTTAGCATTAAGATCATGACAATTTTTTTTCATAAATATCTTATAAACTTATGTTTTGATGTTTTTAAGAGTTTTAAAAAAATTACTGAGATACCTAAATACCAGTAATACATATCTAATTATACATTTTTATCACTGTTAATATTGAAAAATGAGTGATTATTAAGAGCTTGTTTCTAAATTGTAGATTTACAGTGGCACACAATTTAATAAAAAAATAACTGAACTTTGTTGCAATTATTTACTTAATTTGAATAAATTCTTAAGAATAAAATAATTTTGTATGTCACCTGATACAAATTCCACTGTCTAATACTAATAGGAATTCCAAAATGTCTTTTTTTAATTGTATAAATGCTGAAACTTACGAAAATTTCATGATAAAATTTTCAGAAATTCTACGTAATAAAATTAAGATAAAAACTTCCATGTTTAACATGTTAAAATTAAAAACTAAATATAAATAAGAAACAAATATTGACATATTTCAAAATTTTTTTATTAAAAGTAAAAAATGAATGAAAAAATACAAATTAAATTTTCTTGCCACGAAACTTAGCATTCGGTAAATTAATATTGATATTCTGGCTAAGATTCCTGCTTCGTTTTATCTACTTTAGAACGGCCAGGTGATATTCTTTTAGAGGATATTGGAATCTCTAAGCTACGCCTGGCTGCTCCTGTTGGTTGAACATTAATTCTTTTACTCCTTAATCTTAAATATGACATTAAAATAAAGCTTTTTATATCATCTTCAGATTTTATTTTCTTCAAAATGTTTAAAAAAATTGGCAACAGAGTTACTTGAACATCCACTGTCAATCAAATGAGTTATTCTGTTTAACTCATCTTTTACTTCTTGTATTTGTTGAGTTGATGGCATATTTTGAGGATTAGCTGGAGTAGAATTTAAAGTATTGTCTTGTACATTATTATTATTATTTTCACAAGGTAATTGGATATTAATTTCTCAATTTTCAGCGAAATTTGAAAAAAATGATGTAGGTGGAAAATTTTTCCCAACAGCTAATACTGCCAAGGAATATTTTTGGAGTGACTGGAATGAGAATTGGTCAACAAGAGTTTATTATTCAATAAAAAAAACACTGGTGCTTACAAAATGGCCTAGATTCTCCAGGAGAAGTGCAAGTGCCTATGTCAGTATTAACTGTGTAATAATAAATCTTTATTTAAACTTTTAATGACGAAAATATTAGATTCTATTTCATATACATCAGAATCAGAAATGACACTTGCACGTTTATTAATATTTTAATACAAGAGATTGGTTTCTCTCCTCCTTGAATGGGGTAACTCTAACAATTTTTTTATAAAGTATGTTTCCCAAATATTAATGCAGAAATCGCAAAGTGCAACTACATTAAAAGCATTAGTTCTATTTAGAACAACATCTTGAAGAATTCTAATAGTTGCCTCTGCAAAAAATTGTTTGCATTATTTTGGCTTCTTTTCATAAAATGAAAGAAATCTTTCGACAAAAGCTAGATATTTAAAAACTCCATTGATGGTATCTTTAAAGGCTGTAGTAAGAATATTTTCATTTGCATACATCACCTAAAAAATAAATATCCATGAGAATATATAAAGATTGCAATAATTTTATATAAAACAAAAAACAAACATTTAAATTTGCAAGTACAATGGAACAGTATGCAAATATTTAAATTTAAGCAAAATTAAAAATTACTCTTTGCTTTATAAAGGTGCCTTGAATTTCTGATAATTATTGTATGTTTTATGCTTTTAACTTAGTATTCAAAGTAAGCACATAAAAATATAAATGCAGTATTTTCCTGTATACAACCCACAGATTATCTGTTAAAAAAGTTTGAAATTTCCCTGTGCCTATTATAAACTGCTGCAGATAATATAAAAAAATTTTTCTAACAGAAAAACTTGCATTGAAATTTTGAAAATGTCATTTATGTTTTATAAAATAGATAACAGACGGCCCTGATGGAAATCACAATTTAGTTTACATATTACACCTATATTTAGTTTTGTCCATTCTATATGTGTGTGATATTTTTCAGTATAAATTTTTCTCCTAGTGGAATATATTTTCTTCAACTACTTTTTTCTCTCAGCAATAAAAAAGAGAAAACAATTTTCCTCTCTGTAAAAATGTTTGACAAGTTTTAAGTTTCTGTTAAAAATTCATAGTATTTAATCATTTTGCAAAAATTTTTAACAATTAAAAGTTCCATATAATGAGATTAAATACCAACCTCTTTTCTACCAAAGAGGAAAATTCTTTGTCAATAGATCTAGTGCATCAACATAATTTGATTTCATTAGATTTGTATATATTAAAACAGCAATCGGTATGGCTCCAGCTTTTGTCAGAGTTAAAAGAATCGTCAAAGATTATGAAGAGGCTTCACAGCTGCTTGTGGAATCTAGGAAAATCATTTCTTTTGACGACTCTAATAACTGAGCTCTTTTCATTACTGAAGTGACTAATAAGACAGCCCAAGAGTCACCATGAGAAACTTTATTGTTGTTCCTGAAATATCAAGTGTACAGAAATGAATTACTTAAAATATGTATAGTAAAATTTACGTGCAAGAAATTACTAAATATTTTGAACCTAAATTTTATCATAAATGTTCAAGTATTGTTTTGGTTAAGTTCAAAATTGCCAATGCATAAAAATTTTTAATTTTAATTTAGATTTAAAAACAAAATTAAAATTATTCAGTTTGAACAAAATGAATTTATAATAAATAATGCAAAAAAGTAAGTTTAAACAGACAACAGCACTTAAAAATAAGTGATCTTAAGTTTATAACAAGATTCATAAATTATTATTTGTGTAAATTACTTTTAGAATTACAAACTATAATATAAAACTTTTTTAACATACTCCATTTTCATGCTAAGTTAAAAATAATAGTTTATTCAAAAAAGAAATTTAAAAATACATGATATTGACAGTAAAATACCTTTTGATTCAAAATGAGGAATTATTTTCTTTAATTTATCAAATGGATTGAGGTCCACAAGTTCCTAAATTAAGTCTCCTTCAGCATTTATGCAAGTAATCAACTTGTGATTGCGTTGGATTTAAAGAGGAATTTGGCAAGCTACAAAAACTTTCTTCTAATAAAAATGCATTTTCGTGACAACAAATAGCTTCTGCTAGTCCCAAGCCAGAATCAAAGTACCCAAAAAACTTTTCTTTCACCAATCGAAAATTAAAATTTATAAATCTCATTTAATTTATAAATCTCATTTACACATAATATACATTATTTAAATAAATAATAGAATTAGTCTTACATTATCACTGACTCTTAACATTCTTAATGCTTCGGCAGAACTAGTATTATGCGAATGACTCTGAGAATCTTATTTCTTCAACCAAAAGTGGAGTTAATTTATGAAAGGGATCTTTTTTTAAAGTATCTTCAGTAATTTTTTAATAACAATTTTTTAAAATAGATGTGCACTCTGCATTTCTTTTAGAATTCTTTGATTTATTCAATTTGCTATTCTAGCATTTCCATGTTTTATTAAATTTCATTCTATAAGATATAAATTTAGCTAAAGTTAATTTAAATAAATAGAACTACTAAAAACAGATGACAATATCAGAACAACTACATTTTTAAATGCTCCATTGTCTTTTTAATGTCAAGAAACACTCATTAAAGCAATAAAAATTATTTCAAAACATGTGTCATGAATTTTAACATAGTAAAAAACAGTTATACACATAATAGCATCATATCATCAAAATATTTACCTCTGAAGATTGGTACTAGAAAAATATGTTATCCATTCTGTATTGGTTATTTGCGAAAACGTATTTTTAAAATCTTCGGCTTCATTTCCATTTTGTAAATTTATCCTAAAAACTGCGATTTCTATCGATGATTTCCTATCATCGACAATGCAAGCTCCATGTTTCTCTTTTATAACTTGAGTATAGAATTACATCGATTAAAATTGAATCAAAAGATTAATTTTATTTATATTTTCTGCCATATTAGAAAAATAGTAGCATATGATTAGTAACTTATTTGAGCATAGAAAATGAACACATTAGAACGCGTAGTTATTAGGGATGGGAAGAAATACCTGTAACAAGTATTTTGTAATCAGTATTTGAATGTAACAACCTGTAATCAGTACATTTTCTTCCAAATACTCAGTACTTCCAGTAACAAAGTCAGCGCGAGTTCGAGTATTCTCAGACAGTTGCAGGTACAATGTACTTGACCAGTACGTGGCTGTTACAAAGTAATGAGCGAGTACGTACTTGTTACAAAGTAACAAGCAAGTACGTGGTTGTTACAAAGTAACAAGCAAGTACGTGGTTGTTACAAAGTAACAAGCAAGTACGTGTGTACGTGGTTGTTACAAAGTAACAAGCAAGTACGTGAGTACGTGGTTGTTACAAAGTAACAAGCAAGTACGTGTGTACGTGGTTGTTACAAAGTAACAAGCAAGTACGTGTGTACGTGGTTGTTACAAAGTAACAAGCAAGTACGTGTGTACGTGGTTGTTACAAAGTAATAAGCAAGTACGTGAGTACGTGGTTGTTACAAAGTAATAAGTGTACTTAATTGAATGTAACAAGTACAGAAGAGCCAATGAAAGAGCGAGTACAAGTAACAATGTCATCGATATATCGATACACACGGACGAATTAGGAGATTGTGTCAGGATTTGGGAAATCTCTTCCCATGATAGGAAGGGTGGCGGGGTGGGTAGGAGAAGAGAAATGAGATGCTGGTTTAACTGGAAAATAGAAGATTGATTCTTGGGAATTAGAAAATCTCTTTGGGCTGAAGCAACACCCCCTAGAGATGCATGTATTTTAGGAGAGGGTGTTGGCTGGAGAGGGTACATAATGAATTTCTATTGCGAAAATGAAGAAAAAAAGCAAGTTCATTTGTTTCGTGTTTGTTAATAAAATAAATGAGTTGGGAAAATCAATAATCGTAGCACATTTATTTAATAGTTATACTTCTGTTTTAAATATGTCACTTTTTAATATAAGAAAAAAGCCTGATATTCTTGTTATATATTATTCCATATTTATTGACTTATTTTTCTTATTATTTTTTTAACTTTTAATTAATTTTAATTAAATTTTTTAAATCTGATCATTGTTTCCAAAATTACTCTATTGGCTTGAACAAAAAGTGAATGGAATTTTTTTTACTATATTTTTGTTTTAAAGATAATTTTTAAAAAAATATTTCTAAAAGTAATTAAATATTTTTTACTTTAACAATTTTTTCTCTTGAAAAATATTTTTACCATTAAAAATTAGGTAGTTATATAATCAAAAAAATTGCTGTTCTGAAAATGAGAAAACAAAATTAGGGGAAATTGTTCACGTAAATAAAAATGCATATTTTCAATTCGTATTTAAAATTTAAAATGGTATAATTGGGGGATGATTTTCGGAAACAAGAAAAGATATATGAAAATAATTAATAACACTGAATTCTGAGAATTTTCTAGAACTTTTTGTATTTCAAATATTGAATTTTACTCTTTAATGTAAGTACCTGTTAAAAAATAAAAAAACATTCGCTCATTATTCATAATGAGCAGCATTTAAGCAAATTAATTAAGATGTGTTATATTAAGTAGTTTTATAGAAAACTTAAATTTCGTTTAGAGTTTTAATCAGAAAATACGTATTTCTAGCTTATCTCAAAATAATGTAACTGGGAATCAAGTATCTAAATTAAAATATACGCCAGCACATTAGATTTAGAAAAATTACCTTTATTTTTATAAAACCAAGTTTTCAGTTCAGATTTATGTCGGTAAATTCAGTTTAAATCATAAAAGAAAATTACTTTTTGCATAAATTTCTGCACAAAATATAATATAATTCTATTTAAATAAATGAACCGAAATTTATCACAACATAATTTAAAAAATCATAAGAATGAGAATATTGCCTAATATGCTACAATTTTTCTTGAAAATGTGCCAGTAATATATATATATATATATTTTGAAACTACGTAACGTAAACTCTGCACCCATTTAGATGACATAAAGCAAACATTTGAATATGTATGTAATGTAATATAATTTAAAGATTTGAAAAAAAATTACGAGATATTTGAATGAATTTATGATAAATCAATTTCCAGATATACTTTCTGGTACCAGAATCAATTTCCAGATATAAAATTGTATAAAATGAATTTTTTTAACTGAAAAAATATATTCATATAGAATGAATATATTTATTTGAACCTCATTAAATACAAATGTATTTTATTTTGGTTTCCAAATTTTTAAACAAAATATATAAATTAAAACTATTAGTATACTTTCATTGTTTTTTTATTATTATGTGCATTTTTGATTATGGTTCCATATAAATATATGTACTTTTTATTGTACCATGTTTTAATTTCACTATATTTTACTATGAATATGTAGAATATAAATATATAGAATTTAAAATTTGGGAAAAATTTGTTTTATATTTTTTTACTATACAGTTAATTTTATTCGTATAGTGATAATGTTGGTTGAAACATAATAAAGGTAGTTTATTCATTTTAATTTTGAACTTCAAAATGAAAAAAAATTTTTTTATATTAGTCAACTTTTACTTTTTATCTTTATTTATACCATCATGTGTATTTTTTAAATTACAGTTTGATGTAAATAAAATATATGTATTTTAGTTCCTGTATTTTGTATTAAACATTATTTAATATTTTACATTAAAACAACATAAAATTTATAGATAATTCGTGAAACAGTTTTGCAGTTTTTGTAATTTAATGAATTTTTGTATTACTATAAACGTTACTTTATGAAAGATGATCATATTCACTTAAAAAGTATTATTACAGTTTTAATTGCAAAGCTACTTTATTTATCCATAAATTAAGATTCAGGAAACTGAAGCAAGATATGTGAGTTAATGCAATTTTTATTTTAGAAAATCTAGTTTATCTATTTCATAAAAATATAAACAAATAAACGCCATTTATAAAATAAATAACTATCTATTAGGTATCAAAAATTTTGCTATAATTGTTTCATTAATATATAATAATAGAAAAATATAAGAAATTTAATTTGATTTTTGTTAAACTAATTGTATATTTCTAAGTAAATTAAAAAAATCTCTTTGTAATTGATTAATCCTACCACTTTACGATTCTTTACAAATTATTTGCTAGTTAATTATAAAAATTTATTTATATAATTGGAAAATCTTACTAAATTAAAACAAAAAATTAAGATGATGATTTGGTTGAAAAATAGAAATTATATTATCACGTCTAATTTAATATTTTAATTAACATTGGAAAACTTTGAAAATTACAATCGAATAATTTGAAAATTTACTTAGAACAGATGAAAATTCTAAAAACAAATGTAAATAACAAAAGATTAGGATTTTTTATACTTAAAGAAATATATTTATTAAAATATATAAGTTCAAAATTTTTCGCAGAAAAACTGTTTGTTGAGGGAATAACTTATATTTAATTGCTTCATAATAAAAATTAAAGTTTTTAAGAAAAACAAAAATTGCTATTATTGAAATGTTGCATTTATTAAAAGAAATATTTTTATAGATTATTACATCAGCTCTTATTTTAACCTTAACTGGATGCTTATTTATAAATGATAATGATTTAAATTAACATTAATTATATTAATTAATTTTATGGAACTATACAAAATGTTATATATTTAATTAATTTTTAATTAATTATTAATTTATTTATTACTAATTTAGTTTTTATCTATTCATAAAACTTGGAAAAATTGTCATTACATTTTAATCCGATAGATGGCAGCATAAAAAGTGTAACAAGTACAGAAAGTAATCGGTAAAATACTTGTTACTTTTAAAGTAACTGTACTCAGTACGTACCAAGTACAAGAAAAGTAACAAAGCCCCATCCCTAGTAGTTATGAATATGCCCATGCAATCCTTTCTTTAGGTTTACTACTATGGCAAAAATACAAGTTTGGCCCAACTACTTTATTGGCGACTTTCAGCGTGGTCGCCAAGGTGCTGAAACCTCGAGGGTTTCAAAAGTCGCGCTCCGACGAGATTGCGTGATGACAGTTGCAAATGTCACCAATTGTTATGAACAGTACTTAGGCGACGTCATTGAAATAGTGTCAAATTCAGAGTACTTTTTAATGTGGACTGATACATGTTTTTTGTGAGAATTTTTAATATATCAAAATAGTCTTTTGTTGGAGTTTACACCGAAATCGTAGACGATTCTGATGCTTTTTTCTCTGCTTCGAGCTGTCGTTGAGTCGCATGTGTGTCGTTTCATTTGTTTTTAGGGGGAGACACGGCTTCATTATCAAAAGTGATTACTTTAATGTTGCATTGTTACAACGGAATGTCTAATTGTCTTTTTCACGTTTTTGCATAGTGGGCTCTTTTGATAAAAGTTTGTTCTAAAATTTGCGTTTCATAAAATGTGCAGCTATCTTAAAATTAATATAACTGTGTTACAGTAAAGACAAGCGTGGTTTGAAGTTTTAATGTTGCATAGACAAAGTTTTTGTTCGGATGTTCAAAATGAGATCAAGCCCAACTTCTGAAGCGATTCTAAGATAAAAGGCTTATTGGGTATATAAGTGTTCTCAAAATATTTTATTTTTATTAATTATTTACGGAGTTTTTTGGTGCTATTATTCTAAAGGAATTCTATTAATAAATCTTCTTTTGTACACTAACTTGCAAGAGAATATTGTGAGCAGAATGTGATTAAGTAACATAGCGGATATCAATAAAGTTAAGCAATTTACATTGATTTACTAAAAAATAGTTGTATAAAATTCTTAAGCAATTTACTAATTTTAAACTAAACTTTATTTTTGAATTGATGCTGCATTTAAATTTTATTTAATTTGCAAAGACAGCGATAATTTTTTATACTTTATTGACACGAAAATAAAATATAAAGAAAATGCATTAATATTAAATCTATAAAATATTAACTTTGTAATTTTAATACGAATACCAAGACGATTCGACGACGTATTTAAAGCAGTAAATCGATCAGTCTTTAATCACAAAATCAAAACGCTTTGAAGAATAATATCTGTTCCGAAAAAAGTAAAAATTTCAAAATAATCCAGGCTTTGCATACTAAAACTGTATAAATGAAATGTTTTAGAGTTTAAAAACTTTTCAAAACTTGTTTTGGACTAACACGATTCAAGTTCTACAAAATTTGACTGATTGGCGCGTTTTTCAGTTCGATGCTCTTTATGACATTTTTACCAAAATAACAATGCAATAATGTATGTTTTACATATAATTGTATTTTCAAATAATTCATTCGCTATATCTTCTGAATATGAGTCATTTATAAAATTTCTTGGTTTTGATTTTGTGTTGCCTCCTTAAAATAATTGTTTTATTATTTATCTTTTTCTGGATAATTTGAGATGAATTTTTTAATAAGTTAAGTAAAATTATTATATAAATAATAAATGAAACGATTGTATTATGTTTATTGCAGAGAAAGCAATATCGGATGAATTGAGATTCTTTTATATAGAAAGTAGGACAGTTCCCATCATAAATAAGTGTTCATAATTTTTATTAAATGTATGAAAATTATATGTACATTTATTTGTGTTTATCTTGATGTTAATGATGTTAAGATGTTAATGTGTTAATTTTTTTGCTTAGAGTATCGAATTCTTCTTAAAATATCTGAGTGTTAATTCTAGAGTAGTTAATGTAGATATTGCAGTTGACATTATGTTCTTAATACTAGTAGTGTATAAAAACCTATTTTTTTCTTTTCTTAGATTATACTACTAAGAAATGGAATGATATTTTCTGAAATACACTAAATTTACTTGATATTTTACAGTGAATTGAATTCACAAGAGTAAAAATTGATATTGCTATGTCTTGAAATAACTTATTAAGGACTTAATTATCACATAATGCTGATAAATTTTACTTCTGAAAATGTTTATTTCATCAGAGAAAAATAATATAATACTAAAAATTTTAACTGTTTTTTTTTAAATTATTATATTGTTTGCTTGAGCTATCGAGAATTCAGAAAATAAAAAACTAGCTTTAAATGAACACTAAAATTTTATAAATTTAATGCATAATTTTCTGTTTTAATACAATTTTCTCTTAAAATAAATGTTAAAGTTCAATCCGAAATTGATATTTATTCATAAAATATCAAGTTAATGTGCTGCTTTTAAGTATTATTATCAATGACAAAAAAGATAAAAAAAGATACACGCAATATTTATTTTCTTATTACCACTATTTTATTTCAAAATCTTTTGTAAGTACATTATACTACTTCTTTAAAAAGTGTTTCCAAGCAATTAATGATAAATGAAGCAAAGCAATTTTTTAGCTGGCACTCCGATTTCCACAAGTTTCAGAATTTACTGTTAAAAAAATAATAACGTCTGCATTTAGCGATGTGTCAGCCGTAAAGATTTAATGACTTCCAAGTCAATTTTTCTCTGGTGTAAAGATACTCGGGGTAGCATGCTGTATTATCCGCAAAGCGAGAGAAATACCAATTCTCTCGTGAAACTTGACTGTCTAAAATGTTCACGTATGTTTTATAGCTATAATATTGTTGTCAAATGTTTTTAACATCCAACTCTGCTGCTTAAAAACCTCTTTCTTTGCATGCTGCTCAGTCATCAGGACCATTTTTGCCAATTTCTCGTATCATATCGACGGCACTATCTTCCCTGAAAATCTAAATTATATAAAGCAAATAAAATTCTTAATTTTTCGAACAAAACTCATAATCTGTTCTGATAAAATTCTAAATTAGAAAATTTTAATCATGAAATGTGAAAGGTTTTTATATAATTTACTACTAACAATTAATATTTCAACAAATAATTTTAAACAAGTTTCAAGGCATCTCTTAAATTATCAAGTATATTTAAGATAATGAAATTTCAAGCAGTACACAGTTACTTTTCGCTAAAATCGTCTCATCTCTAATGTTGCATAGGTGCTAAAACTATTTTGAAATAATTTATGAAGTAGAACTTTATTCCGCTGATAAGATTTCATTGTGAAAAGTTTCGAATTTTAGAAGTCAATGGGAACTCTGTAATGAGTTGAAATTCTTCATGACGGAATTTGACAAAACAATCATTAGTGAGAAATTTTCCATAAGTATAATGTTATAAAATTTTATTTTCATTTATGGTTCATGAAAAATGATTTCAAAAAGAAGGAGATTATTTTCTTAGTGTAACAGATCTGCATACCAATGTTGATTTTGATTAAGTTAGTTGAGCGCACAAACAAAACTTACCATTAGCTTACTCACTCGTAGGGACCGATAAAATCTCCGCTTTGACAGCACAACGTTCAGCAACCATTAGCTGTTATAGTGTTGCAATACCGTCTATCCATCATGCTCTCGCCAACTTGTTTGTGCCTTTTTATTGACGTGTAAACAAGACACCTTACATTTTTTGATAGTAAGAGCCAGAAGAAAAAGCACTAATTTTGGCCTTTTGAATGCTGTGAGAAATAACATGAACTGCTGTCCTAAATATTTCAAGTTATTCTCATACATGAAGTACTGAGTAATTACTAGTACCTCGTGCTATTGAGAACAACATGAAGCATAAAATTCTAAGTATTTATAGTATCCTAAGGCAAGGTTAATATATATCCTAAGTAATCAATACAGAACACTCTTAATCCTAATTAATATGGAGATTTCTATCTATACTACTAACCAGACTGTTTTGCAGGAGCTATTCTTATGGTAAAAAGACAGTAAAGAAATGAAGAATTAAAAATTCTCCGTGGTTTCAAGTTATTATTTAGCTTATAGACATTAAAGTCTTAAGGATGCTTGCCTGATGATTAGACATTTCGAACCAGGCAAGTGTTTGCAATAAAGGGAATGTGATAGAAAGTTTTTGTTTGAGAGACGAAATCAGGAAAAGGAAAAAATTGAACGTTTTCATGAAGAGGAAAATTCTCGTACTAGCGTCATGGTAATCCCACATTCTTCTGCTGTTTTATTTCCTGCATGTTGGCACTCTAGTGTATCTACCTTAGATTTCTGGGAATAATAGTACAAGAAATTCATTCCTGCAGATTGCTGTTAGACCTGTTTTCGAAACATCTAACTTTAGTAGAAGTTTGTTTATACAGATAAGAAATGAAGTTCTATCTAGAGATTGAAATAAAAATCTTATTTTTTCTCCTTTAAATAACCTGTTTGTACCAGGAATTTGTTCAATTCAGAGGCTATTATGTTCCTTACTACACAGATATGTATTTCAATTTTATTTGTGAAATTTTAGAAACCTGTACGTGTTTGTGAAAATTATACGCCCGATATGTATGAAAATTATTCATTTAAATTGGCGTAACTTTAACTAAATAAAACCATAATTCTATATAATGATTAGTTTTCCAATTAGGCAGTTGAAATTAATCCTATGCAAACTTAATCTTTTGGAGTGATATGCTAGTCCATGAAAATGGGCGGTGCCATAAATGTGATGTACCAATTTCGAAGATTTAATGTAATATGTTAGTGAGTTACTTTAATTTTTCTGAATTTCTTCACGCAGCACAAAAAGGATATAAATACTACAAGATCCCTTGCAATGAATTCTCTATTTCATGCTTCTAAAATAATTTTAAAGAATATTAATTTAAATTTTTTAAATTGCTAAGTCTATCAAGAAATAATTGGCATTGTCTATTTCTCATAGTTTTACTGTTTTATTTAAAAGAAAATTTTGATGAAATGAAATAAAAAAAGAGAGAGACAAGATATTAATACCAATCTTTTATTTCCTGACATGCTTTAATTATGTAAAATTTTTAACCTCTTTTTCAAAACGTTGCTGTAATGTTTCCTGCGTTTACATTAAAGATATTCGATTAG
Source organism: Latrodectus hesperus (assembly GCA_037975125.1). Lineage (NCBI taxonomy): Eukaryota > Metazoa > Arthropoda > Arachnida > Araneae > Theridiidae > Latrodectus > Latrodectus hesperus. The sequence continues at coordinate 31,844 of JAJQOW010001572.1, forward strand.
CTCAAATCTTTCTAAATGTCGAACGCAACATATTCTTAAAATTATCAACTGTGAATGTGGAAACACCTGCGATACCACATTGTTTCAATCTGAAATCGTCAGCTTGGTGAACCTAATGTTCCTTGTAATGTAGATTGATTGACTTGAGACTATGCAAATGCTTATGTTTATCATTTTATTCCAAACATTTAGAAAGTTGATTGTCTTTAGATAGACGTTTACATATCATAATATCATGGTTTAATGACGAAAATATTTGAATTCTGTGCCATATATAAAATTTAATTGATTGAATTCGAGTAAATGTTATGTATATGTTGTCTCTATAATATAATGTACTTAATGATGAATCATTTTGGAGACGTCTTGCCAATAAAAATGTTACATGTATTGATTGTCTTTGTCTTTATTATCAGCTTAGAAAACAATCCTTTTATATCTATATAATTGATTTGTCAGCTTTGATAAATTATTTTCTGAAAAATAGATATTTTTAATTAATGATTTGTATGCTTGAAAATATATATTATGTTATTCTCTTCGTGATTCAGCATCACAGTATCAAGATATATCACAAAGTTCTTTATTTAAAAATACTAGTATTGAATTTTTTTATTCACAGTAAATGGAATTTGTGCAATATTTCGGATATATGAAAATTATATCTAGTCAGAATATAGCAAATCCCTTATTTTGGATCGCTTTTATTTTAAATTCCTTAACAGAGCAAAAAGTGTGCGCAAGAAATCTTGCCATTAACTACTTGCTTGTATAACCATTGGACAGAGCTGTATTGCTGTCAAAGCCTCTGTCAAATGGTTATATACAGATATGGAGTGGAATAATATGAGGGTCACACTGAAATTTTTGAGATACAACTACGTTTTTAAAGTTATACTTACAAAATTTTAGGTGTGTATAAAGTAGTCTCCTCCAGCATCAATGCACTTTTGTAGATTAATTTTCCACAGATTAAATGCCTTAAGCCATTCATTTCTTCGAATAGATGAAAGAAATGCATTTACAGCCACTTCAAACATCTCTTCTTTTGAATGAAAAAGACTTCCACGTAAATTCTTTTTTATATTACAGAATATCCAAAAGTCGCACATAGTTAGGTCAGGTGAATACGGCGGATGTTCGATCACTTTAATTTGTTTTTATTTAAGAAACTCAACTGTTAATCCAGCTGTATGTGAAGAGGCATTGTCATGGTGAAGCATTAGTCCCCTAACATTGAGTTGTTGTAGAATTTCTGGAAGACATTTAGTGGTATACCAGTTTGCTGTTACTGTCTTCTGTCCTTCCAACTTGATGGCTTTGACCCATCCCGTACTTCTGAAGAAAACGGCATACATCACATTTTTCAGTGCGCGTTGTTTTTTCACTATTGTCGGCGTGGGATCCTCTTCAAAGACTTCCCATACTTTGCTTTCTTGACGTGTTGGAACGTCAAAAAACGGTATTTACGTTTCATCACCTGTTACAATTTTAGAAATGATGCGGTGGCCACCATCATTCAGCATATTAAGAGTTTCTTTACTGATTCTGATACGCTCCTCTTTTTGATGCTCAATTAGATAATGGGGAACCCAACAGCAAACTACTTTTTTCATATGTAATTCTTCATGAATTATTTTGTGTATGGCTGCGGATCCAATGTTAAGTTCCTTCTGTATCATTTAATAGGTAAAGCGATTATCATCCATTAACATTTTTCGTATGGCAGACACATCATCCGGGATTACTGCCTGTGTGTCTTCCTGTGTGTTCTTCATTCTGAAGAAAATTGCGACCTCTTCTAAATTCTCTTAACCATCTGAATACAGAAGCACGAGCTGGAGATTCTTCACCCAATGCTAATTGCAACCGTTGAACACATTCTTCTTGATTGAATCCTGCTATGAAATCGTAGAAAATCATAGCGCGAAAATGTTCACGCGTCAACTCCATTTTCTCTTCTGTTTAAAATTTATTCCACGCTAAACAAGTTGAAGTAAGTCAGTAAAAAATCGTCTTCAGTATTAAAATACTTTGTACTTTAAAATTAAACCGTTATTTTTATTTTGTAAATTCTAGTCTGCACGTATCTCAAAAATTTCAGAGTAACCCTCGTATCTTGCGATCCATGAAACGTATCAACACCGCATAACATTTGTCACTCAGTGGTCACTTTTTGCATTCGGTCATTAATTTGATCTCAGAGTAACTGTTCAAAGTAGATTCTGCACCATCACAAACACCCATGTATAAAGTTCACACACGCATAAAGTTCAGACGAAGAATTGCACCGCTAGGGACTAGCTATTCAGTTGCCAACGAAGTATTTGAGACGAGTTGAAGTCTAGATTAAGGACCAAAACATCAACTGTAGAAATGTTTTGGAGAAGATATTGATAAGGATGAGTACACATATGCATACGAGATTCTTGCATAAATACCCTGAATAAGTATGTTATAATGTAAATACTGAGGATTCATTCCACTATTAAAAACACCCTGCTTTTTTCTCATAAATGTTTCCTGTCAGGTTCAATTGTATGTTAAATAGCCACTTGTAAACAAATACAATGTCTAGATTTCACAAATAATAAATTACATCTTACTCAATATTTTTTCAATCACATTTCTATACATAAGTAATAATATCATGTTTGCCAAACTATGTACAACTTGAATGATATTGAAATCCAGATATTTTTAGACAATCAAAGTCTTTTTTTACAATTTCAGTATTATAATCTGCATCATTTCTGAAATTATTTCAAAAATTAAATAACTTCATTAATATTTAAAATTATTTAAGCCATTTTTCGAAACTTATTGTCTAAGCCGTTGAAGGCATAATTTAATGCAAGTACCCAAGGAAGCAAGTATGAAAATTTCATTGGCACAAACAAATTCACAAAAAATATATGCCTTCAATTCGGTTACTTTTATACTAAGGAGAAATTATTCTCAACATTGATTATTTTATACTGATGGAAAATGCCTTAATAATAATCGTATATCTTGAATGCTCATTCATTCATTTATTCATTGTCGTGTGCCAGCTAGGCTGGCAACAAGGGGTACGCTGTTCCACTTTTCTAACTGAACCATATTTTTGGTGTGGAGTCCGACTTCCTGTGTACACACATGCCATATTGACCCGTTTATAAGGTAGGCAATCATTCATACCTCATTCATACAAAGGAAGACAAAGACAGGATAGATAGAGAAAGTGCATCCATGCCCGAACCGGGATTCGAACCCAGGACCTCCTTATCCGTAATCAGGCACGCTGACCACTAGAAATCAAAAGCATATTTTCCCTCTGCTTTTTAATTAATAATACGAGTCTGATAGCTATATAATTCTAAATCGAAAACTATATGACAAGAAATCAGAGGAATAAGAAATTTGGAAAACGTTATAGAATTCGGAAAAACCAATGTTAATAGATCCAAATTAATATTCCGAAAAAAAATTATATTATTATTATTACTGAGGTGGGATATTTTTTCCTGTTTGTAACATTTGAAAAATTATTATGTGTGATCATGTTATAAAGTTCATAATTAAATTGATATAGAGAATAAATTATAATAGGTTCAGAAGAGATGATGAAATATATATGATAAAATGTTATTGTGTAAAGAGTTTATTTTAATGAAATTTGATCAGATTTAAATTTATAGATACCTAATTCTCTTGCCATTCAATTATTAGTTAATTTCAGAAATTTTCACTTTCACATAAAAAATTTACTTAATTTATTTGTTTTAAGTAATGTTTAAACATAATATAGGGGACATATATAATTCTGGTTATATTAGTATTTTGAATTAATGTCAATCAGTTGTTATAATCAGAGAGTACTTTAATTTACTTAATTATTACTTATTTGATTGCGAACAACTTGATGTTGAAATGGATTTAAATGTATCAATACATTATTTGCATCTGCCGATAAGATAAATAACGAAATTTGTTATTCCTGCCCAGATTGCAATCGAAAATTAAATTCATGTGCTTTAACTTTATAGTAAGAGGTCAATGCAGTGGAAAATGTTTTTCACTATTTTGTCCATGATCCTAATCCATCAAATCATGATTACTTTTTTATTTTGAATTTCCGTTTAATTTAAAAATTAGAAAATTGCAAGTTTATTAGAGTGTTAATGATCAATAGTTTGCAATGTAACAATCATTGATTTAGTTACTCTTAATTGATCATTGATTTAGTGAAACTGAGTATTACGGTCACAGATTGGTGAAAATTATTTCGCCAAATAGAAGAGACTGGAATTTGATTAGCAACCAAGAATTGGTGTCAATCGGCAGAGAAATCGGGGGTTTTCCCGACTTCGAATTGCTAGGCCTAACACTAAATGAGAAAATTGTAATAACAACCCTATAAATAAAGAGGAATTTTCCCCGATTTCAAATTGCTGAGACTAATGGTATATAAGTAAATAGTAACAGTAATAAGAATTGATTAAAGTTTCTATTTAAAAATACTTCAGGATTTAAATTAAAGGAAATAAAGTGACAAAAATAAATTATTACATTTAATAACATCTAGTTAAAAATAAATAAAATAAAAAATAAGTCAGTGAATTTTTTAATATTTTTAATAAAATAATTTTGATAAATGCAATGATTTAAGTTAGAAAATTACAAATCCTTATTACATAAAAGTAGACATTTTCAACTTAAATTTAACAATTTTATACATTATGTCGAACATTTACATTAAAAATAACAGAAGAACTCTGTAGTTTCGTTTATTATTGAAAATTTAAATACTTAACAAACAATTGTTCGAACTCTATGCCTGCAGAAAATAATTAGAATAAAATTCTTACCTTCATTTTTTGTCCGGCGCTCTACATGCAAAGCAAAATCCATAAAAGTCAGAATTTAATTTCTGGCACGATATCCATGGTGAAATATAAAACGAATATAAAAAGCAGGATTGAAATTCCGGCATTATATCCACAGTGAAATAAAAAATGATTATAAAAGGCAGAATTGATATTCCGGCACTATATTCACAGTAAAATAAAAAATGAATATTGAATACAGAATGTAAATTCCGGCACTATATATATGACACCCATCCATCATTTGATGTCATGGTTTGCCTTTTCGTAGACCCGGCATGTTTGTTGACCCAGCATGAAGTTCCTTGGGTACAAACTGCAAAAACATCTGCGGCTACCTCAGGAGTGGCTAAATAAATGGAGAATTGAATTAAACTTTTCAAAATTTGTTGCAGTCATCTTCTCGAATATCAATTTTTGCAGATTCCCAAGAAACTTGTTTATTAAGGGAGAACTCATTGATAGGGAACTCAAACGAAGTTCTTGATGTCATATTGACAGTGAGCAGACATTCAAACCACATAAAAACAAAATTGTTAAGGACGCAGTTATGCCCACTCTGCATCCCCTACTCAATAGGTGATCAAAACTGACATTAAAAAATAGAATCCTCATCTACAAGCAGTTAATTAGACCAAGAATCACTTACACTTGACTAATCTGAGATGAATCGGTGAATTACCATATTTCCGAAATTCAAACACTGCAGAATAGTGTCATATGGCAAATTACCAACACCCGTGGATTGTTTCTCATCTGACGCTTGATAGGGACTTTGATACCATCACACTGAGAAAGCAAGGTGAACAGTTCTCCAAAATATTTTTATCAGCTAATTACACGTAAAACTCACTAACTAGTATCTAAATTACTCTTGATAGTGGGAAATATTACTTTCCAGGCTCAAATTAGACTCTCACTCGAAATTGTCCGAACACCACCCAAAGAAAATAAGCCACGTGCTTAAGGAATTCAAATATTCGTTTATTCATTAACTTATCTGTACATATTCATATTTGCAACTATGAATTCAAATAGAAAGTCTGTTTTTTTTGTTTTTTTTTAATCGGTGCTTGAAATTTTTTCATAAATCTATAAATACTTGTAAATAATTAATTGCTTTCATCACTTAGAAGTCTATTCTCCACTCAGACTGAGTTCAGGACAAAGTACAGTGAGCCACACCTTGGCTAATCACTTTTTTAACATGGTTCAGCCTCACCCCTTTTCATCACCATTCACCTGCAAATACTCATTCTTGTTAATAATTCCTCTTGTAAATAGCTTGAAATTATGAATCTGCACTGAAGCTATATTCTATATTCTTGTTTTTTTTCTATTTGTTGAATTAAACTTATTCGGAATCTGTGCTATGTACTGGAATTTTTTTCTTCATATATAATTAACAAGGAAACCCGGTGGCTCAGTGGCAGCGTTTCACGCTCCCGTGACACATGTCCGAGGTTTGGTCCTCAGGCTGGACAAGGTTGACTCAGCCGTTCATCCCTTCAGTGGGTCGATTCACTGAGTACCAAGCATGCTTGAGAACTAAACACTGGGGGTCTTACGTTAGGCTGACCACCTAACTGGGAGATATGCTTCCCACTCCAGGGCCCTCGGTCATGAAAACAGTTATGGGCACTGTAGGCCCACATGGGCTGTCGTGCCATGCAGTTTATTTAATTTAGTATATAATTAACAAGACTGCTTTTTATGATTTTCATTTCCCACGAGTTCTGACTCGCAATTTGTATTTTAATTGCATCTGATTTAACCTAGACACTGATGTCGAGGCAACTTTTCAAGATGAAATGCCATTTGTAGTTTTCTTTCATCAACTACCCACAAAGTGTGTCGATCACTAAGATTGAGAGATGTAAAATACTATGTGACCTGAAAAGGAGCAGTCAGCTCTTGGTTATTTGTGCATCGGCTCAAACGCCCATGACGAATATGTATGAAGGATTGAACCCTAATAACTGGAACTACCATTATGGAATATACCAAGAGGCATTCAAAGCTTCTCAAATGCTTATGGGTAAGTACTCCCAAATGGGTTACTGTTTAATTTCCAATTGTGAGTTGCATGATGATAATTTATTTGACAACACTATGCTTAAAAATAATGTAAGTATTCCTAACAGCGTATCTAGTAATTGTAATGATAATGTTAATACAGTTAATAGTACCAAAGGTAATAAAAATAAACTTAAAAGGAAAAACATTAATAGAAATGCTAACGTTAAAACTATTAAATCTCTTAGTAAAAATAGCAAAAATGTAAACTCATCTGATTCTGAAGGTTTTGATAATCATACTGTAAATAATATGTATAACAAAAATGATAGTAAAATGTGCAAACCTAATGATAACACTAGCTTGAAGGAGGTAAATGTTGCAACTAATGTTAATCCTCAATGTAACCCTCCAGTCCTGAATGAAAATCCAATAAATGGTAATGTTTTTGTTACTAACACTAATATGCCCACCACTAGTCGTGAGCGTGTTATGCAAAGTCCCCCACCAATCAAACATAAAAGAACAAAAACAGTTGAAACTGATGATGAGGGATTCCAGAAACCCAAAAAGACTGCCAGTGTACCCAAAATATTTAATCAACCAACACCTATTGAGGTAAACAGATTTAGTGCACTAAGCATTGACGACAAAAACGTAGATACCTTTCCTACTATTCAAGAAGCAAATGATAAAATCCCCCATCCATATTAAGTTTGAAACGAACTATAACATGCTAATAAAAGCTTTAAAAAACAACTTCGACACGAATCTAACGGCGAAACTTAGTGGGGAATTCCTAAAGGTTTTTCCTACCAGTTCAGATGCTCATAGAGCAATTACTAAATATTTAACAGATAATAATGTAGAATGCCTAGCCCTAAATTACAACAAGTATAAACTTATAAAAGCAGTCATTAAGGGACTGCATCCAAGCACCCCCATTAATCTAATTAATGAAGAACTTAACGATAGAGGGTTCGAAGTTGAAAAAATTGCTGTGATGAAAAAACATAGAACAAAAAACCCCATCCCCTGTTTCCTTATAACGCTCAAACATAATGAAATGGCGAATAAAATATTTGAAATATCTGAGATACTAAATGTTAAAATTAAAACCGAAATATATATAAATAAAAACCCAATAGAATGTTATAATTGCCAACAGTTCGGCCACAATTCAACTGTATGTTTCTTGAAACCAAATTGTGTCAAATGTGGTCTAAATTACATGACTCGCGAATGTAAACAAGACAAAATTGAAATCCCTAAGTGCTGCAACTGCGGTGGGAACCACACGTCCTCTTATGCTGGTTGTCCGAAGAACCCAAACAATAAAAAGAGAACCATTACAAATAGTCATAATGCTACAAGCTCGAATCCCGTTAGATCTGGGCCGAGATGGCAGCCGAATGGTTAGCGCTCTTGCCTTTGGTTCAACAGTTCATGGGTTCGAATCCCACCTTGGGCATGGTTGTTTGTAGTGGTTCGGAATCCACTTTAAACCGTAAGTCCCGGTCTAATTAGCCCTCATGTGCAAAAAATGACCGTTGAGCGATAAACAAACCAAACCAAACCCGTTAGATCTGGGATGTCATTTGCACAAATAGTTTCAGGAAACCCCACTAATCATACTGCTACCCAACCACCTCAATCCATACCTGATTTAACAAATCTAGGTAATATGCAAAACATAATTAAACTACTAAATGAAATTAACACAATACTTTCTTACTTTCCTAATCTTTTAAATGCTGTACTAGTAATGGAAAAAGCATCTCATCCTACTGATACTAAATGTTGATACTAAAATGATAAACTGCACATATTATTGAAAGTATTAGGGGCAAATAGTAACAATAATGACCAGACCCCATAAATTAAACTTAAGCATTATGTTTTGGAATGCCAATGGCATTCTATCTAAAATAGTTGAGTTCAAAAATTTCATTAGGGATCACTGTCCTGACATAGTACTACTCCAAGAGACGAGGCTGACTAATAATAATAGATTTAACATTCCCAACTACTCTATCTACAGAAATGACCATACTGCAAACCAGGGAGGAACTGCAGTCCTAATTAAAAATAAGATATCTCATTCACACATCCCCACACCAACCCTTGAGTACACTCAGGCCACTATTATCCAAATACATGTAAACCCCAACCTTGACATAAGCATGTCTTCTATTTATATGCCTCCTCATAATAATCCCATTGAAAATGATATTAATAAACTGATTAATCTATAATATCATCCTTGCAGGGGACCTCAATGCCAAATATCAAAACTGGAACTGCCAATACCGAAACAAAACGGGAAAAATTATGTATGTATATCTCAAATGCCCTAAATATTAATATTTTATATCCCGACAAACCTACTTACTATGGCAGAAGATTCGGAAATTTTATTGACCTCATGCTATGTAGAAATTCCCCTATCCCCATCAAACTAAACACCATTGAAAACCTATCCTCGGATCACTTCCCGGTCATGGCTCACTTTGGAAACGTGATTAACTCCACAGTCAAACATACTAAGGTTAAAACAAATTGGAAGAAATTTAGAGATACCGTCAATAATAAATTCTCCAATGCCCCCAACCACAGCGCGGTCACCCCCACTGACATTGACAATAAAGTAAATTTTATTAACAACGTCCTGCAGGAGGCACGAGATTTAAGTCAAATTGAAATTACTATCAAAGGCACATCTAATCTCCCAATCAGAATAATAGAACTTATAAGGGAAATGAACAGGCTAAGAAAGAAATATAACATTTACAAACTCCCTACCACTAAAAGGAAAATTAACGAATTAAAGAATAAAATTCGGCTAGAAATCAACTCACACAATGAAAACAAATGGAACGAATATCTCACTAACTTAGATTCCCAAGATGGATGGTTATGGAAAGCCGCAAAGAAAATAAATTCTCCCAAACAGTTCTTCTCCGTGTTAACAGATGGCGTCACAATCGCAAAGACAAACACTGAAAAATCAAAATTAATTGCTAACAGCCTAGAAAAACAATTCAAATTAAATGACATTGGAGAGATCTCTCATCAAAAATTCGTACAACAAACAGTTAACAATTATTTTAATAATTTCGCCCACCAAGCAATTCCTACAAGCGAATTGATCAAAACCTCTGAAGTTGAAAACATCATTATGAACCTGAAACCCAAAAAATAGCCCAGGAGATGATTATATTAACAACAAAATGCTGAGGCAAATTCCAATAGTAGCTATTTGTTATATCACTGATATTATTAACGATATCCTAAATATTGGATATTTTCCCAGGCAATGGAAAAATGCTCTAATTGCTTCAATTAGGAAACCAGTCAAAAACCCAACTAGCTATAGGCCTATCTCGCTGTTACCATCGTTAGCTAAACTAGTTGAAAAATTCATTCTTACTAAACTCCAACAACACGAGCAAGAAAACAACCTATTCATCCCCCATCAATTTGGTTTCAGGGCCAAACTATCAACGACCCACCAACTCATAAGAGTAACGGAAA
>JAJQOW010001573.1:0-42195 GCA_037975125.1 Latrodectus hesperus
AAGATACGATTTCAATATTCTGCTGCATATCTTTAGGTCCTCAAACTATCATTCTGTTTCAAGTCCATATCATCAAATCATATAGCCTGCAATATGCATACACTGGTTAATATATTAAAAATAAAGAAATGTTTTGAAGCACTCTTTGCATGGATAACAGTTCTTATTTGCTTGGTTCAGCGTCTACATTTTCGAGTCTGCATGTTTCTGGACATTCTTCATGTTTTTGCATTTAATTAGTTGACATCACTAGTAGTTTTTTTAATCTGCACATTATTAAACATATGTAATGAATCATTAATCTTTACGACAGTATTTAAAGATATTACACTAACGCAAAGGAAAAATGTCTTTTTAAATTATTACGTAAAAGGTTTTTCATATTATTTAATAAATCCAAATATTTTATTTTTGAAATTTTTCAGTTTTATCCTTAAGCCAGATTAAGTAAATTTCTTAATTTGTAAAATATGACTAACTAAAGAAAAATTTTTTAAATTTTTCTCTACATAAAATAGTTAAAATTGAGTCTACAAAAATTGGTTGGATTCTAGCAAAACCCATACCCTTGGCGCGAATGAGTTTGATTGGTAATAATTGTGGCTTACGCCAATCTTGATAACCCTACTTCGATATACTAGATATGGTAAATCAAAGTGATCCTAGAATTTCGTTCTGACTTGGCGCTTTTTCCATGTTTGTCGCCAAGAATGTGTGCTTTCCTAGGATTTTACCCAAAAATTAATTTATAATCGGAGTACATTTTTCAAAATATCTATTCAAGAATTGCTTTAGTGCGTTTAATGAACATTTTTAATGTCAATTTTTTATATTAGATGGTAAAAATGAACTTTATTTGCAAAAATGTTAGGAAAACACGATATTTTAAATGCTTCTCATGAAATATAATGTGACGATATGCACATATTGTAAAGAAAATTTACTAAAATATACAAAAGATATTTCAGGGCTATTATAGCTGAAATGGTTGTTCAAAACTTGTCATAATAAGAACTACATTCATAATAATATTAAATTTGACATGATATCATTTAACCAAATGATATTTTTTTAAAAATAAGGAAAATTAATCGCAACTGAGCAATTTCATTATGACTGATGACAAAGAACTGCTTTCTCTTTACGAAACTACTAGATTTAAATAATACCAAAGTTTTTAATGTCTGATATTTTTATACTATTTGCAAAAATCTGCATATAAATAATACAAAATATTGTTAAAATATTTTCGTATGTTTTATCTTATTAATGTTATGATATGTTTTATCTTATTAATATGTTTCTATATTCCATGGGTTCGAGAATAATCATAGCTAATAATGATGTGCTAGCAGTAAATACTAAGAACGTTTTGTAATTACCTTTATTATTAATGGATTAAGAAACATTTATAATTATTCAAGAATTTTTAATATTTGTATAAATAAAAATATTTTCTTCCATTTTATGAATAAATTGACTTGCATTGTTAAGTCTTTTAAAAAATTGAATAAAGATTCTAAAAGAAAAATGTATATAAAAGTGAAGATAACTTTATATCATGTATTTTTTAAAAATCATGTAATCTTTTACGAAGAAAAATAATTTTATTTGGATTGTTTTTCTTCATTAACAACTTCATGAAATGATTATTTTTAGAATATGCGGTTGTTTACTTCATTGTTCCTTTCAGTTTAAAAGTTTTTGCAAAAAACGTGCCTATATTAAATCCATATGTCTTTAAATACGGATTTAATACATGTTTTAACGCATTTTCAATTAATTATCTAAGAAAGAACTTATGTTTTCGATGAAGATATACATTGCAAATAATAATAAAATGCTTAATAAGAAATAAGACAATTCTAACTCAAAAGATATTAGATAATATAAAATAATAAAAAGGCTGAATTTATTTTTTTTTGTTTTTTATTTAACTTTTATTTTTTTAGTTTTACAATATAAAATGAGTTTAATATGAATAGAAGGATATTGTTAATTTAGTTATTTGATTAGATTGGCATGTTGTCTGTGATCATTTATTGAAAACGAATAATAGCATGGCTTGAACTTTATTAAAAAAATTATCTATTAAGTTTTAGAAAATATTCAATAATGGAATGTTAATAGCCAACTGCATGATAAATTTGCAATTCAGTCTTTATCCAACTGTCACATTTGCAACAAAAATTCTGTAAATATGTTTTGAGATTTTCTTTTCCAAGATCCACGACAGTTTGTGAATGTTAATAATAATGTGATCCAGATAGTTGCATTTTTAAAAATTCCACCAATAAATGGTAATTTTTCACACTTAATTGTGTCAACAAAGTCGTCCATAAGTGGATTAAGGATGTTAAAAAGTCTTAATTGGGTATACGAAGTCAATATAGGGATGTAGGTCATTATTCGGGTAAGTCTTTGCCGTTTTTATTTGTCATAATTAAGCCATCTTATTCATCCATCCTCAATACAGGGGCAACGGCACAAACATTCCAATTGCTTTATAGAGCCTAATCTGCTCCTCAACTTGTGCCATGGTGAAGTTGCCCTGCAGATCTTCATCAGCATTATAGTGCGGGTGGTAATGTTGGGCGAGCACATCTGCCGCCCACAAGTAGTCGAGCCACTTGTGAAGGAGGGAACTCCGAGGTTTTCCCCTCAATTTGGACCTGTAACATCAAAAAGAAAAGAGAAATGTAAAACTCTTCTCTATAAATAGTTCAATTTTATAAAAATGTACCACTTATACATTCTTCCAAAATATTAATTTATAATTATAGTATACAAAAAAATCAGGTCTAATTTATGAATTAGAAACAAACTGCAGAAACGTCTCACATAAAACGTGCTTGCGAGTTTTATATTAAGATTTAGACGTCATGATTCCAAATTCTGAATTTTTTGCCGATAAAGAAATGTTGCCAAAATGACGTATCGTGACTTGCGCGATGATGTAAATTCTATGGTTACCAAAATAGAATTTTTGGCATAATTCTTATAGGTCTCCATATGTATGACGCAATAAAAACGAGGTTGCCAGATACATAAGAAAATCAGTCAAAAAATCGCCAGTCTCAGAATTTGGCATCCTGGATTATACGCACCTGTGCTAAGATTTATATTTATTAAAATGAGGCAAATTAATTCCATAAACTAACTAGATTTACTATTTCAATAGATAGCCTAAGTTCGTAAGATATTATTGTTCATAAAAATAAAAATGAAAAATTGTTGCAAAAATTTTTCAGATTTCTATCTCAACTGAAGAAACAATAAATAGAATTATTATTTTAACACTAAATACCTGAAGAGCAAAACTTTAAAACACAGCATGCAATAGTTTTGCAGTATAGTGTCTTTGAATTTTCTTTTACACAACGGATCATTACCCTTATAAAATTCATGGCATAAAATGACTTAAGTATCAATGAGTCTTAAAATAAGTAATATATTAAACACCAACTAATGCTAAAATAAAATCATTAATTTCAAATTCATGTGCAAATATAATAGTTGGCCGTAGTATAATAAATGTAGCAATGCAATCATATTGACAATGCAATCATATATATATGTGTGTGTGTGTGTGTGTATGTGTGTATGTGTGTGTGTGTGTGTGTGTGTGTGTGTGTGTGTGTGTGTGTGTGTGTGTGTGTGTGTGTGTGTGTGTCACGTAAATAAAGATACAACATCGTAAACACGACTATCTTATTTATTGTCAATATTTGCAACAAATATGATATACTTTTATAATACATTTTCTTAATTTCTGATTATATAATTATTATATCTTTTTAAGGAGTTTCTTTTTATTTAAATTCGCATAATTTCTTCGTGAACTTATTTCACCAAAAACAAAAACATACATGTAAGGTGATAAGTAAAAATTAAACAATATATACCATTGCTTGGTCATCCATTTGTAAAAACCCTTTGGCATTTTTCTCTTTCAAAATACAAAAACAGATTCTATACAAATTAACACACAAAAATTTCTAACTTTCAAAGGTTTTCAGTGCACTAACTTCAAACTGTTTTTGCAACACTTAAATAAATTTTTACATTTGATATATATATAAACTGAGAAAATTGATTTGTTAGAAATACATTGTTACAAATTCTATAGTTTATTTTAATGTTTAAAATTAATTGTTTAACAGTGGATAATTTTTTAATTAAAGTTTAACAATTACTATCTCAATTGTTAAGATTTAAATAATAAGTAACGAAGATTAAATAATGAGTGATATAACTTAAAAATACTGGTTTTTAAAAATTACGTTTGCATAAGAATTTGCTTACATTAATTATAGATTTCATTAATATAAGGATATGTATGGAGACCTATAAGAAGTAAGCAGAAAATTCTATTTTAGTAAACCTAGTATTTACGTCATCACGTACGCCACGATACGTCATCTTGGTAACATTTCTTCATCGCCAAAAAAATTCAAAAATAAATTTCATGACGTAAATTTACTTTTAGGTTATGAAATTTAATAAGATGGTGTGATTGCAGAGCATGAATTAACCATTAAAATCATGAGCTATTAAAATCTGTATCAGTTAATTGATGCGCAGAAAAATCTAAAATATCCTGAAACCTTAGGAATAAGTAGCTTCAAAATTTACAAAGTAATTATTATTGTGCATAAGTTATTCACACAAAAATTTACACTAAATGCACTTCTGCAAAAATTTCCAGTAAAAGGATTTATAATGAAAGTATTCTTTGTTGAATGAGAAAAATTAATAACTCTTTAAGAAATGCTTAAGCTCTGATGCAAAAATAATGTAACTTGAATAGAATATTTTGTAACATTTAAAGCCTTATTTTATTTAACAATATTGATCAATTCCCAGTAGAAATAGCATTGCAAGATGAGTGAAAGAGACATTATCTTAATATTCAATAATTTTTAAAAGAATTATCAAATGTTATTGATTGAATTTGGTTTGCTTTTAACTGATTTATATTTTAAAACTTTACGTCATCATGAAATAAGAGTTGTTTAATTCCTAGATCGCAAAGTTAAGTAAAAAGTAACAGTCATTATTTTACCAAATTGTAATTTTGCCAAACTCTATTTTTGTATTACTCTGACAACAAAAGTAACTGACAGGTTTCCCAGCAAACACATACAGCCTTCAAAAGTCCCGGGCTCTGCTGGCCAAGCCGGTTATCTGTTGCCACGACAAGCCACTCATGGTTGTTTGATGGCCCGGATCAGGCCATTACATCCACAGATAAGTGCTGGCCAAAATAAACCGTTGCGGAGCTGGATGATAAGTAGTTTCCAACAAATTCTGGTCATTGTTGGCCCTGAGAATTCTGGCCAGCAAAATTAAGACAGTTAGTTTTATTGCTATTTTTTAAAAAATTTATTTGCAAAAACTTTTTTTTTCAGTAAAACAGTTTTTTATTGTGATGTTAATAAATTTTCAGCTAACTTCATATTTTTTAACCATAAAAGCTATTTTTAAGCAATAAATAGATTTTTCATTGTTTATACAGCGTGACAGTATGACGTCAAAAACTGATAAGTGCTTGTGTCAGCTACCAATTTGAAATGGTGGAGAATTCAATGTTGCGTTGATGAGAAATGTTGATAATATGACAACAAGATAAAAATATTCGAAAACGCTTAATTCATTTTATGTTTTAGAATAGTTTCATTGCCCTATTAGGAATAAAAATGCATAGAGTACAGAATCATTTTTTCATCCCATTTATGTGTTTTATTTAATCAATTAACATAATAATTTTGCCAATGGTCAACTTTTTTTAATAGAATTCAATTGTTATAAGACTCAAACCTATTTCTGACATTTTTGTTTGTTACGAAGCAAGTTTATGAAGTAAATGACAGTATTTTCATAAAGCTGAGTATAAGATTTTGTAACATTTATTCATGATCCTAAAATTGTGTGCGAATTCCATATAAACTTTAATTTCCTTGATTTTAAAATGCTTTATTATTTACAATTATTTCTAAGTAATTTTTTAAACGAAATGAACAACTTATACTTATTTTGTCTTATAAAAGTTCATTGTTTTAAATTTTGTATTCTTCTCAAACAAACAATTATATTTTTGTTTTTAAGTAATAAAAAACATGCAATACACAAACATTACAAAATATGTTATGCATTTATAACATGGTTTTTATGTATTACTCTGTCAACTATCATTGTGAATCTCTAAGCAAAATATATTTGTTTTTAAAACTCGAAAGTTGTATAATACTAAAAATTGTATTATACACATTTTACAATTTCTGTAGAAATTGGACATATTAATTGTCACTAAGTTAAAATCGTTTGAAATTCTATGGTTGGAAAATTTATATGAAAGTATCTTAATAAACTTTCACATGGAACAATTTTGCGTGTATTATTATTTAAATTTCTTATGTAATATGTTGTTGAATACTTCCGTGTAAAGAATGACGTCAAATGTTGAGGCTTAGAGGCTACTCTAATGTTACATATTATATTTAAACACATATTTTATTCTTTTATTATATATATATATATATATATATATAAATATATATATATATATATATATATATATATATATATATATATATATATATATATATATATATATATATATATATATATATATATATATATATATATATATATATATATATATATATATATATATATATATATATATATATATATATATATATATATATATATATATATATATATATATATATATATATATATATATATATATATATATATATATATATAGAACATTTATATGATTAGATTTAAAAATCTTGTTTGCAAGTTATGTAAATTCTGACTATGCAAACTGATCAGTTGTAAAAATTGAAAAAAAACTCTGTTATAATATTAAGTTGACAAATAAGGTTTTACTTTAACTCATTTAAAAAGATCCCTTTTAATAAATGCTAAAAAATAAATCCATGGAACATTTGATAAAAAAAGCAGTTTTTGTAATGTTTTGTTTAGTTTTTATAAGCATTAAGTGCATTAAGTTTAAGTTTGATATTAGTTTTCATATACTATAAGCCTGGCAGATGTGAATGTAAAATCAAACTTATTTATAAGGTTCACTTTACTTTTCTTAAAATTAAGATTATATTAATTTAATGCAGTTTTCTTAAAATATTTAAGAGTAAAAAAGAATAATTAATTTATTTTATTTATTTGATTTTCATATTTAAAATCTCATATCATTTAAGTGATATAATTATGATGAACAATATTGTATTTTAATTGGTATTTACGCTGAGATGTAGTTTCGATCATTGACCATATCTAAGCATAAATACATATTTTTCTATATCATTAAAAACTACAATCGGATAATTTATTTCTATGTCTAACAAATTTTGAAATTATTTGTATTAAACAATAATTATAATTAATATTAGTAAATATAATTCTTGCAAATAATTATAATTGTAAATAATTTTAATAAATGAATTAATTTAATTTTAATATATTTCGATGTAATTAATATAATATTTTCAAATAATTGTAATAAAAAATATTAGCAAGTAAATGTAGTTAACATTTTTTAAATAAAGTAACAAACTATGGCTTTTTCTGTTGCATGCCTACATACTTATATTTCGTTCTATTCTTTAGCTTTTAAGCTCGTATTTATAACATCTGACATCTCCGTTTTAAATTGTACCGTTTAAAGCAAGCCGAAAATCAATAATATAATTCCTACGAATATTTGGCTAGTTATAAATTTAACGCTTTGTTTAAAATAAGAACTATAAAGTTATGTTAAACTTATTTACTTGTAAAGAAATAATAATTTAATTTTCATAGGTTTTTAAAGCATAATTTTATGCAAATTATTTATGGTGTAAATTTACTGGACAATAACAAAAATGCAGGTATTCAAAATTTGTGAAACTTTTTTTATATTAATTGACATAATTTTTTCAGTTGATCTGAGAAACATCACTTGTAAGAATAAAAAAAAGGTTTTAAATTTTATGCTCATAAGATTCAGCATAGAATATTCTATGAACAAAATGATATTAGGAATTTGTTTTAAAATTCATCAATATATATTTTTTAATTGCTATGACTTTATAAATTTTAATTATTTGTAATCCTAGTTCATTTGTAAAAAATAATTTGAGAATCAGTAATTTCTATTTTATTAACAACTTTTGATTTAAACTATAAAATATAAAGTGTATGTTATAAATTGATAATATTCTTTTATTATAATCTTGAAAAAGTAAGTATCTATTCAAAACATTACAATGAATGTTTGAAATCAAGTGTTTAGAATTTCTATTATCTCAATTAAAATTATTTTCAATTAGCCTATTTATTTGTCTCTATTTTTAATCAAACAATTATCAAAAGTAATAATTGTTAATTTTTCATTTGCTTCTTTATGTAATATTTAATATGTGTATGTATATATATATTGAAATATATCACTATGCATATACTACACTCGTGTTCATAAATTAAGAATAATGCAAGTTCAGCAAAGAAAGAGACCGAAGCAAAACAAATGTGACTTATTTGTAAAGTTTATTAATTAAACAAAAGGTAAAGAGCAAAAAAGATGCTATATGTTTAACATCATTAATAAAAATTGCGATTTTTACTCCCTGGAGCAAATTTCAAAAAAGAATCTATTTACAAAAACTAATATAACATGGATGATATGATGATTAATGCATAGTATGTCCCCCAGACGATGCAATACAGGCCGAATAATGCTAGGCATGCTGAGTATCAAATTATCGATCTGATCCTGGGAAATATTACACCACTCATCAAGCGATGCTCTCCGAAGTTACGGTAGACATGTGGGAGGGGGTTGACGGTCTGCAATTCGTCGAACAATCATGTCCCCCACATGCTCTATTAGATTCAAGTCCAATGAGTATGCTGGCCAGTCCATACTGGTGATATCCTCCGATTGAAGGCATTCGTCTACAATGTTTGCATGGTGAGGAAGAGCTTTGTCATCCATAAACAGAAATTCAGTACTCATGGCGTCTCGAAGCAAACGTACATGTTGTTCCAGAATGACATCACGATAGATGTGGCGAGTCATGGTTACATTCTAAACATGCAGATTAGTTCTGGAACCCAGAATATTTCCTCTCCAAAAGAGCAATCCTGCACCACCGTAACGGTGTCATTCAATGGTGTTCTTTTGGTGGTAAAAGGGTACCTGGCCCTCTCCATATGAAAGTCCGGCAAGAGTCACACTGAAAGCTGAACCTGAACTCGTCGGAAAACATCACACAAGACCATTTTTGTGGTGTCCACAATGCATGCTCTCTATTCCAGGCTAACCGCAAGCGACAGTGAGCTGCGATAAGTGGAACACATCTGACAGGCCTACGAGCATGTAGACCAATGTGCCCTAAACGTCTGTACACGGTCTGCATTGAAACTGTGGTATCGGTATCTGAAGAGACAGGTCTAATGCTGTGCTCCATCTGTTTCTTTTGGCAGTAACTGCCAAATACCGGTCCTCATTTGGCATTCTAATTCGGGGGTGACCTGTGCTGTAACGTTTACTCACATTACCATCATCTTTGAACCGTTGTAAAATCCTGGAGATGACACTCCTGGAGATTATAAGTTCCTCGGATACTTTCAGATGGATACGTCCACATTCCAGATGGCTGATAATTCTACCACGTAAAACATCATCCAAATGCCTCCTTTGTGCTATAACTATGCGGCTATTGCACTGAAAGGCTTTTAAAGCGCTTGTGAACAATTTTACTTTTATTGCAACTATTCCTTATATACCCTTCTCTTACATTTTCGTCATTGTGACGTACTATTGGCGTCATCTGGTGGTTTCTAGTAATTTGCATATTATTCTTCAAGATGTGTGCGATAATTCTTCATGTGAAATTTTTATTTTAGAGTTCAATATTTCTGTATGATTTTCAATTATCCTTAATTTATATGGACATGAGTGTATTACTATTCTTCTAATTTTAAAGGAAGAAAACTGAAATTAAGTAAAATAATTCAGTGGTAAACAATTTTTGCAATATCAATATTCAATTTATGAGTTATAAATTGTGAAAAAAAATCAACACTACCATAGGCATTCACAGCCAAGGTGGGGAATTAAACCCTTGAAATATATATGTATTTTTAAGGTTATTTTAACTATTCAAGTCCTTGGCTTGTTTTGCTCTTATTGTAAATCTAGTTATAAAATATTGGTAGTTGTAAAATAACTTTGTTTATATCTTCTGTATCAAATGCATAATATTGTAAAATAATGCCTTAAATTGTGGAAATGAGTGTTATGCAGAAAATTTTATCTGATTTATATAAGCATTTATGCTCAATTTTCTCTGTTTTTTTTTGGGTTGTTATTGATAAACATCCTGGCTGTTCTATTTTTAAAATAAAATTTCATCAGCTTATCTTTTCTGTATTTTTTCTTCCTTAATAAATTTTAAACTTTTCAGTATTAAATATAATTTTTTAAAATATGAATTTATTCTTTATTATTATTTTCAGAGAGTGTTAAAGCAGAGTGAAAAATTTTTACAAAATGGAGATATTTGTTTCAAAATACTAATTTGGAAGGTAGATCAAATAAATGAAATAAATTTATAAATAAAAAAATGTTAAAAAAATTGTAAATTTATTTTTCGGATTAAATAAACAAATTAAATAGTAGATACTTTTTTTTAAATATCATCATAAATAAAACATTTTTTTCCATTAACATTATTCCCTTATATTTTAGACCTTCTAATTTCTGAATTTTAATTCCAAAGCTATAAATAATATATAAATGAATATTCAAAACAAATCTCATTTATAAGTACTAACAAAAAAAACCATATGAAAATATAAAAAATTTTAACCTCTATAATGTTTCACCAATTCTCTATACTTCTTGTTTCATAGACTTATGACTTGGCAAATGTAGAATTAATTTATTTTACAAAAAAAAACATATAAATGTGTGTGTAGGTTTAAAATTATTCTATAGCATTATCATAAAACAATTAATTTGCAAATCAGATTTTAGCAATAAAATGGTATTTACAACAAAACTTTTACTTACACAGGAAGTTTTTTTTAAAAAAGATTTATAAACAACCTCTATAATGAAATGTTATTTTAAAAATAACTATCTATAGAAAAAAAAACAATTATTTTAATAAAAATCAACTAAATTTGGATAACATTGTCTTCTGGTAAAATGAGTTACAAATTCATTTTTTGAAATCTTTCTATACAATAAAGAATTAAAATTATATTTAATGTCGCTTCCCAAGATCATAAAAATTCCCCAGGCTACCTTAATATAGATTCAGTATTAATTTAATGGATTTCCAATATTTTTATGTTAACTCTTTAAAAATACAAAAAATTATTAGAAAATAAACATGAATTCCTGTGAACATAACAACCATGAATTCCATTCAAAGAGCATGACAGTAATAAGATCATGCTACACCACTGATCTACTTAACATGGTGTAAGAGAAATATTTACTTACAAATTCAGTAAAAACATTAAAACAATTAAGAAAATAAAACCAAGCATTTGATACGAAAGTAAACAGTTGAGCTGAAGAAAATATGACACAAATATTTCAATTGAATGACCATGACTGAAAGATGAGAATTTCTTAATTGTTCAGCAAAATGAGCTAAGAAATCTATCGTTAGAAAAACATTTTACCAGGTAGGTAAGAAAATTCGTTTCAATTTAGCTAAATGAATAGAAAGGGTATAGGTGGAGAATACTAGACGTATTCATTCGAAAATTAAACGATTGACTTTCTGTGAAGGAAAAACAATGTGTTTCTATTCAAACAGCAAGGGTTTATGATGAGAACTTTATAATGTAGAAAAAGGAATTAAGACTTTTGTTGTTTGGTATAAATTTCAAAATGAAACAAATAAAATTTATTTTTTATTTAAGGAAACACAAAACGGAGATGTGGGAGATTGAACCCCAGGCCTTTCCTATGCGAAGCGAACACTCTAAAACTGAACTACATCCCCGGGGAAGAATGAAGTATTTTGATATATATTAAATAAAAAACATTACAAAATTTACAGAATATAACTATTATTTAATCTAAACTCATACGGTTGAATTAAGTTAAAGAGAACACCACATTGTGTTTCCATTCAAAGAAGATGCGTTTAAGATGAGAACTTTATAATGTAGATAAATGAGTTAAGACTTTTGTCGTTCAGTATAAATTTAAAAATGCAAAAAATAAAATTCGTTTCTAGTTAAAGAAAAACCAAATGGAGATGTGGGGGATTGAACCCCAGGCATTTCACATGCGAAGCGAACGCTCTTCCACTGAGCTGCATCCCCTTCAACGAAACGAAGAATTTCGTGACAAATTAAGTAAAAAACATTATATCATTTACAGAATAAGACTATTATTTAATCTCAAATCATACGGTTGAATTAAGTTGAAGAGAAAACCATGTGTTTCCATTCAAACAGCAAGGGTTTAAGATTAGAACTTTAAAATGTAGAAAAATGAGTTAAGACTTTTGTCGTTTAGTATAAATTTCAAAATGCAAAAAATAAAATTCGTTTCTATTTAAGGAAAAACAAAATGGAGATGTGGGGGATTGAACCCCAGGTCTTATCACATGCGAAGCGAACACTCTACCACTGAGCTACATCCCCTTGCAACGAATGAAGTATTTCGAGTCAAATTAAGTGAAAATCTACATATCATTTACAGAATATGACTATATATTTAATCTCAAACTCATACGGTTGAACTATAGTGAAGAGAACACCATGTGTTTCCATTCATACAGCAAGGGTTTAAGATGAGTACTTTATAATGTAGAAAAATGAGTTAAGACTTTTGACGTTTAGCATAAATTTCAAAATGCAAAAAATAAAATTCGTTTCTATTAAAGAAAAAACAAAATGGAGATGTGGGGGATTGAACCAAAGACCTTTCACATGCGAAGCGAACGCTCTACCACTGAGCTACATCCCCTAACACGCATGAAGTATTCGTGACATATTAAGTGAAAATCTTTATATCGTTTACAAAATAAGTTTTATTTAATCTCAAATCATACGGTTGAATTAAGTTGAAGTGAACTCCATGTGTTTCCATTCAAACAGCAAGGGCTTAAGATAATATTTTTATACACATGCGTTAATTTTATCAATTATTAACAATTTTATCAAATGCAAAGCGAACGTTCTACCACTGAGCTACATCCCCTTATGCGAATGAAGTATTACGAGACTAATTAAGTAAAAATCATTATATCATTTACAGAATTTGACTATTATTTAATCTCAAATCTTACGGCTGAATTAATGGGAAGAGAATGTCAGGTTTTTCCATTCAAACAGCAAGGGGTTTAAGATGAGAATTTTACAATTTAGAAAAATGAGTTAAGACTTTTGTCGTTTAGTATAAATTTCAAATTGCAAAAACTAAAATTCGTTTCTATTAAAGAAAAAACAAAATGGAGAGATTGGGGACTGAACACCAGGCCTTTCACATGCGAAGCGAACGCTCTACCACTGAGCTACATCCCCTTGAATGATGGAAGTATTTCGAGACAAATTAAGTAAAAATCATTATATCATTTACAGAATTTGACTATTATTTAATCTCAAAGCATACGGTTGAATTAAGTTGAAGAGAAAACCATGTCTTTCCATTCAAACAGCAGTGGTTTAAGATAAGAATTTTACAATTTAGAAAAATGAGTTAAGACTTTTGTCGTTTAGTATAAATTTCAAATTGCAAAAAATAAAATTCGTTTCTAATAAAGAAAAAACAAAATGGAGATGTGGGGGATTGAAACCCAGGCGTTTCACATGCGAAGCGAACGCTCTACAACTGAGCTACATCCCCTTATGCGAATGAAGTATTACGAGACTAATTAAGTAAAAATCATTATATCATTTACAGAATTTGACTATTATTTAATCTCAAATCATACGGTTGAACTAAGTTGGAGAGAACACCATGTGTTTCTTTTCAAACAGCAAGGGCTTAAGATAAGAATTTTATAATTTAGAAAAATGAGTTAAGACTTTTGTCGTTTAGTATAAATTTCAAAATGCAAAAAATAAAATTCATTTCTATTATAGGAAAAATAAAATTGGAGATGTGGGGAATTGAACCCCAGGCCTTTCACATGCGAAGCGAACGCTCTACCACTGAGCTACATCCCCTTGTGCGAATGAAGTATTACGAGACTAATTAAGTAAAAATCATTATATCATTTACAGAATTTGACTATTATTTAATCTCAAATCATACGGCTGAATTAAGTGGAAGAGAATGCCATGTTTTTCCATTCAAACAGCAAGGGTTTAAGATTAGAATTTTAAACTGTAGAAAAATGAGTTAAGACTTTTTTCGTTTAGTATAAATTTTAAATCGCAAAAAATAAAATTCGTTTCAATTTAAGGAAAAACGAAATGGAGATGTGGGGGATAGAACCCCATGCCTTTCACATGCGAAGCGAACGCTCTACCACTGAGCTACACCCCCTTGTACGAAAAAAGTATTTCTAGTCAAATTAAATGAAAATCATTATATCATTTACAGAATAAGACTATTATTTAATCTCAAATTTACGGTTGAATTAAGTTTAAGAGAAAACAATGTGTTTCTATTCAAACAGCAAGGGTTTAAGATTAGAATTTTAAAATGTAGAAAAATGAGTTAAGACTTTTGTCGTTTAGTATAAATTTCAAAATGCTAAAAATAAAATTCGTTTCTGTTTTAGGAAAAACAAAATGGAGTTGTGGGTTATTGAACTTCAGGCCTTTCACATGTGAAGCGAACGCTCTACCACAAAGCTTCATCCCCTTGTACGAATGAAGTATTACGAGACTAATTAAGTAAAAATCATTATATGATTTACAGAATAAGACTATTATTTAATATCAAATCATATGGTTGAATTAAGTTGAAGAGAACACCATGTTTTTCCTTTCAAACAGCAAGGGTTTAAGATGAGAATTTTACAATTTAGAAAAATGAGTTAAGACTTTATTCGTTTAGTATAAATTTCAAAATGCAAAAAATAAAATTCATTTCTATCAAAGAAAAAACAAAATGGAGATGTGGGGGATTGAACCCCAGGCCTTTCACATGCGAAGCGAATGCTCTACCCCTGAGCTACATCCCCTTGTACGAAAAAGTATTTCCAGACAAATTAAGTGAAAATCATTATATCATTTACAGAATTTGACTATTATTTAATCTCAAAGCATACGGTTGAATTAAGTTGAAGAGAAAGCCATGTGTTTCTTTTCAAACAGCAAGGGCTTAAGATAAGAATTTTATAATTTAGAAAAATGAGTTAAGACTTTATTCGTTTAGTATAAATTTCAAAATGCAAAAAATAAAATTCATTTCTATTATAGGAAAAACAAAATGGAGATGTGGGGGATTGAACCCCAGGCCTTTCACATGCGAAGCGAACGCTCTACCACTGAGCTACATCCCCTTGTACGAATGAAGTATTTACGAGACTAATTAAGTAAAAATCATTATATCATTTACAGAATTTGACTATTATTTAATCTCAAATCATACGGTTGAATTAAGTTGAAGAGAACACCATGTGTTTCCATTCAAACAGCAGGGGTTAAAGATAAGAATTTTACAATTCAGAAAAATGAGTTAAGACTTTTGTCGTTTAGTATAAATTTCAAAATGCAAAAAATAAAATTCATTTCTATTATAGGAAAAACAAAATGGAGATGTCGGGGATTGAACCCCAGGCCTTTCACATGCGAAGCGAACATTTTACCACTGAACTACATCCCGTTGTACGAATAAAGTATTTCGAGACAAGTAGAAATCATTATATCATTTACAGAATTTGACTATTATTTAATCTCAAATCATACGGTTGAATTAAGTTGGAGAGAACACCATGTTTTTCCATTCAAACAGCAAGGGTTTAAGATGAGAATTTTAACAATTTAGAAAAATGAGTTAAGACTTTATTCGTTTAGTATAAATTTCAAAATGCAAAAAATAAAATTCATTTCTATCGAAGAAAAAACAAAATGGAGATGTGGGGGATTGAACCCCAGGCCTTTCACATGCGAAGCGAATGCTCTACCACTGAGCTACATCCCCTTGTACGAAAAAAGTATTTCCAGACAAATTAAGTGAAAATCATTATATCATTTACAGAATTTGACTATTATTTAATCTCAAAGCATACGGTTGAATTAAGTTGAAGAGAAAGCCATGTGTTTCTTTTCAAACAGCAAGGGCTTAAGATAAGAATTTTATAATCTAGAAAAATGAGTTAAGACTTTTGTCGTTTAGTATAAATTTCAAAATGCAAAAAATAAAATTCGTTTCTATTTAAGGAAAAACAAAATGGAGATGTGGGGGATTGAACCCCAGGCCTTTCACATGCGAAGCGAACGCTCTACCACTGAGCTACATCCCCTTGTACGAATGAAGTATTTCGAGTCAAATTAAGTGAAAATCATTATATCATTTACAGAATAAGACTATTATTTAATATCAAATCATACGGTTGAATTAAGTTGAAGAGAACACCATGTGTTTCCATTCAAACAGCAGGGGTTAAAGATAAGAATTTTACAATTCAGAAAAATGAGTTAAGACTTTTGTCGTTTAGTATAAATTTCAAAATGCAAAAAATAAAATTCATTTCTATTATAGGAAAAACAAAATGGAGATGTCGGGGATTGAACCCCAGGCTTTTCACATGCGAAGCGAATGCTCTACCCCTGAGCTACATCCCCTTGTACGAAAAAAGTATTTCCAGACAAATTAAGTGAAAATCATTATATCATTTACAGAATTTGACTATTATTTAATCTCAAAGCATACGGTTGAATTAAGTTGAAGAGAAAACCATGTGTTTCTTTTCAAACAGCAAGGGCTTAAGATAAGAATTTTATAATTTAGAAAAATGAGTTAAGACTTTTGTCGTTTAGTATAAATTTCAAAATGCAAAAAATAAAATTCATTTCTATTATAGGAAAAACAAAATGGAGATGTGGGGTATTGAACCCCAGGCCTTTCACATGTGAAGCGAACGCTCTACCACTGAGCTTCATCCCCTGGTACGACCGAAGTATTTAGAGTCAAATTGACTTAAAATCATTATATGATTTACAGAATAAGACTATTATTTAATATCAAATCATACGGTTGAATTAAGTTGAAGAGAACACCATGTTTTTCAATTAATGCAGCAAGGGTTTAAGATTGGAACTTTAAAATGTAGAAAAATGAGTTAAGACTTTTTTCGTTTAGTATAAATTTTAAAATGCAAAAAATAAAATTCGTTTCTATTTTAGGAAAAACAAAATGGAGATGTCGGGGATTGAACCCCAGGCCTTTCACATGCGAAGCGAACATTTTACCACTGAACTACATCCCGTTGTACGAATGAAGTATTTCGAGACAAGTAGAAATCATTATATCATTTACAGAATTTGACTATTATTTAATCTCAAATCATACGGTTGAATTAAGTTGGAGAGAACACCATGTTTTTCCATTCAAACAGCAAGGGTTTAAGATGAGAATTTTAAAATTTAGAAAAATGAGTTAAGACTTTATTCGTTTAGTATAAATTTCAAAATGCAAAAAATAAAATTCATTTCTATCAAAGAAAAAACAAAATGGAGATGTGGGGGATCGAACCCCAGGCCTTTCACATGCGAAACGAACGCTCTACCACTGAGCTACATCCCCTCGTACGAATAAAGTATTTCCAGACAAATTAATTGAAAATCATTATATCATTTACAGAATTTGACTATTATTTAATCTCAAAGCATACGGTTGAATTAAGTTGAAGAGAACACCATGTGTTTCCATTCAAACAGCAGGGGTTAAAGATAAGAATTTTACAATTCAGAAAAATGAGTTAAGACTTTTGTCGTTTAGTATAAATTTCAAAATGCAAAAAATAAAATTCATTTCTATTATAGGAAAAACAAAATGGAGATGTCGGGGATTGAACCCCAGGCCTTTCACATGCGAAGCGAACATTTTACCACTGAACTACATCCCGTTGTACGAATGAAGTATTTCGAGACAAGTAGAAATCATTATATCATTTACAGAATTTGACTATATATTTAATCTCAAATCATACGGTTGAATTAAGTTGGAGAGAACACCATGTTTTTCTATTCAAACTGCAAGGGTTTAAGATGAGAATTTAACAATTTAGAAAAATGAGTTAAGACTTTATTCGTTTAGTATAAATTTCAAAATGCAAAAAATAAAATTCATTTCTATCAAAGAAAAAACAAAATGGAGATGTGGGGGATTGAACCCCAGGCCTTTCACATGCGAAGCGAATGCTCTACCCCTGAGCTACATCCCCTTGTACGAAAAAAGTATTTCCAGACAAATTAAGTGAAAATCATTATATTATTTACAGAATTTGACTATTATTTAATCTCAAAGCATACGGTTGAATTAAGTTGAAGAGAAAACCATGTGTTTCTTTTCAAACAGCAAGGGCTTAAGATAAGAATTTTATAATTTAGAAAAATGAGTTAAGACTTTTGTCGTTTAGTATAAATTTCAAAATGCAAAAAATAAAATTCATTTCTATTAAAGGAAAAACAAAATGGAGATGTGGGGGATTGAACCCCAGGCCTTTCACATGCGAAGCGAACTGCTCTACCACTGAGCTACATCCCCTTGTAGCGAATGAAGTATTTCGAGACTAATTAAGTAAAAATCATTATATCATTTACAGAATTTGACTATTATTTAATCTCAAATCATACGGTTGAATTAAGTTGAAGAGAACACCATGTGTTTCCATTCAAACAGCAGGGGTTAAAGATAAGAATTTTACAATTCAGAAAAATGAGTTAAGACTTTTGTCGTTTAGTATAAATTTCAAAATGCAAAAAATAAAATTCATTTCTATTATAGGAAAAACAAAATGGAGATGTCGGGGATTGAACCCCAGGCCTTTCACATGCGAAGCGAATGCTCTACCCCTGAGCTACATCCCCTTGTACGAAAAAAGTATTTCCAGACAAATTAAGTGAAAATCATTATATCATTTACAGAATTTGACTATTATTTAATCTCAAAGCATACGGTTGAATTAAGCTGAAGAGAAAACCATGTGTTTCTTTTCAAACAGCAAGGGCTTAAGATAAGAATTTTAAAATGTAGAAAAATGAGTTAAGACTTTTTTCGTTTAGTATAAATTTTAAAATGCAAAAAGTAAAATTCGTTTCAATTTAAGGAAAAAGAAAATGGAGATGTGGGGGATTGAACCCCAGGCCTTTCACATGCGAAGCGAACGCTCTACCACTGAGCTACATCCCCTTGTACGAATGAAGTATTTCGAGTCAAATTAAGTGAAAATCATTATATCATTAACAGAATAAGACTATTATTTAATCTCAAATTTACGGTTGAATTAAGTTGAAGAGAAAACCATGTGTTTCCATTCAAACAGCAAGGGTTTAAGATTAGAATTTTAAAATGTAGAAAAATGAGTTAAGACTTTTTTCGTTTAGTATAAATTTCAAAATGCAAAAAATAAAATTCATTTCTATTATAGGAAAAACAAAATGGAGATGTGGGGGATTGAACCCCAGGCCTTTCACATGCGAAGCGAACGCTTTACCACTGAGCTACATCCCGTTGTACGAATGAAGTATTTCGAGACAATTAAGTAGAAATCATTATATCATTTACAGAATAAGACTATTATTTAATATCAAATCATACGGTTGAATTAAGTTGAAGAGAACACCATGTGTTTCCATTCAAACAGCAAGGGTTTAAGATTAGAACTTTAAAATGTAGAAAAATGAGTTAAGACTTCTGTCGTTTAGTATAAATTTCAAAATGCAAAAAATAAAATTCGTTTCTATTTAAGGAAAAACAAAATGGAGATGTGGGGGATTGAACCCCAGGCCTTTCACATGCGAAGCGAACGCTCTACCACTGAGCTACATCCCCTTGTACGAATAATGTATTTCTAGTCAAATTAAATGAAAATCATTATATCATTTTTAGAATAAGACTATTATTTTATATGAAATCATACGGTTGAATTAAATTAAAGAGAACACCATGTGTTTCCATTCAAACAGCAAGGGTTTAAGATTATAACTTTAAAATGTAGAAAAATGAGTTAAGACTTTTGTCGTTTAGTATAAATTTCAAAATGCAAAAAATAAAATTCATTTCTATTATAGGAAAAACAAAATGGAGATATGGGGGATTGAACCCCAGGCCTTTCACATGCGAAGCGAATGCTCTACCCCTGAGCTACATCCCCTTGTACGAAAAAGTATTTCCAGACAAATTAAGTGAAAATCATTATATCATTTACAGAATTTGACTATTATTTAATCTCAAAGCATACGGTTGAATTAAGTTGAAGAGAACAGCCATGTGTTTCCATTCAAACAGCAAGGGTTTAAGATAAGAATTTTACAATTTAGAAAAATGAGTTAAGACTTTTGTCGTTTAGTATAAATTTCAAAATGCAAAAAATAAAATTCATTTCTATTATAGGAAAAACAAAATGGAGATGTGGGGGATTGAACCCCAGGCCTTTCACATGCGAAGCGAACGCTCTACCACTGAGCTACATCCCCTTATGCGAATGAAGTATTACGAGACTAATTAAGTAAAAATCATTATATCATTTACAGAATTTGACTATTATTTAATCTCAAATCATACGGTTGAATTAAGTTGAAGAGAACACCATGTGTTTCCATTCAAACAGCAGGGGTTAAAGATAAGAATTTTACAATTCAGAAAAATGAGTTAAGACTTTTGTCGTTTAGTATAAATTTCAAAATGCAAAAAATAAAATTCATTTCTATTATAGGAAAAACAAAATGGAGATGTCGGGGATTGAACCCCAGGCCTTTCACATGCGAAGCGAACATTTTACCACTGAACTACATCCCGTTGTACGAATGAAGTATTTCGAGACAAGTAGAAATCATTATATCATTTACAGAATTTGACTATATTTTAATCTCAAATCATACGGTTGAATTAAGTTGGAGAGAACACCATGTTTTTCCATTCAAACTGCAAGGGTTTAAGATGAGAATTTAACAATTTAGAAAAATGAGTTAAGACTTTATTCGTTTAGTATAAATTTCAAAATGCAAAAAATAAAATTCATTTCTATCAAAGAAAAAACAAAATGGAGATGTGGGGGATCGAACCCCAGGCCTTTCACATGCGAAGCGAACGCTCTACCACTGAGCTACATCCCCTTGTACGAAAAAAGTATTTCCAGACAAATTAATTGAAAATCATTATATCATTTACAGAATTTGACTATTATTTAATCTCGAAGCATACGGTTGAATTAAGTTGAAGAGAAAGCCATGTGTTTCTTTTCAAACAGCAAGGGCTTAAGATAAGAATTTTATAATTTAGAAAAATGAGTTAAGACTTTTGTCGTTTAGTATAAATTTCAAAATGCAAAAAATAAAATTCATTTCTATTATAGGAAGAACAAAATGGAGATGTGGGGGATTGAACCCCAGGCCTTTCACATGCGAAGCGAACGCTCTACCACTGAGCTACATCCCCTTAAGCGAATGAAGTATTACGAGACTAATTAAGTAAAAATCATTATATCATTTACAGAATTTGACTATTATTTAATCTCAAATCATACGGTTGAATTAAGTTGAAGAGAACACCATGTGTTTCCATTCAAACAGCAGGGGTTAAAGATAAGAATTTTACAATTCAGAAAAATGAGTTAAGACTTTTGTCGTTTAGTATAAATTTCAAAATGCAAAAAATAAAATTCATTTCTATTATAGGAAAAACAAAATGGAGATGTCGGGGATTGAACCCCAGGCCTTTCACATGCGAAGCGAATGCTCTACCACTGAGCTACATCCCCTTGTACGAAAAAAGTATTTCCAGACAAATTAAGTGAAAATCATTATATCATTTACAGAATTTGACTATTATTTAATCTCAAATCATACGGCTGAATTAAGTTGGAAGAGAATACCATGTTTTTCCTTTCAAACAGCAAGGGTTTAAGATGAGAATTTTACAATTTAGAAAAATGAGTTAAGACTTTATTCGTTTAGTATAAATTTCAAAATGCAAAAAATAAAATTCATTTCTATCAAAGAAAAAACAAAATGGAGATGTGGGGGATCGAACCCCAGGCCTTTCACATGCGAAGCGAACGCTCTACCACTGAGCTACATCCCCTTGTACGAAAAAGTATTTCCAGACAAATTAATTGAAAATCATTATATCATTTACAGAATTTGACTATTATTTAATCTCGAAGCATACGGTTGAATTAAGTTGAAGAGAAAGCCATGTGTTTCTTTTCAAACAGCAAGGGCTTAAGATAAGAATTTTATAATTTAGAAAAATGAGTTAAGACTTTTGTCGTTTAGTATAAATTTCAAAATGCAAAAAATAAAATTCATTTCTATTATAGGAAGAACAAAATGGAGATGTGGGGGATTGAACCCCAGGCCTTTCACATGCGAAGCGAACGCTCTACCACTGAGCTACATCCCCTTAAGCGAATGAAGTATTACGAGACTAATTAAGTAAAAATCATTATATCATTTACAGAATTTGACTATTATTTAATCTCAAATCATACGGTTGAATTAAGTTGAAGAGAACACCATGTGTTTCCATTCAAACAGCAGGGGTTAAAGATAAGAATTTTACAATTCAGAAAAATGAGTTAAGACTTTTGTCGTTTAGTATAAATTTCAAAATGCAAAAAATAAAATTCATTTCTATTATAGGAAAAACAAAATGGAGATGTCGGGGATTGAACCCCAGGCCTTTCACATGCGAAGCGAATGCTCTACCACTGAGCTACATCCCCTTGTACGAATAAAGTATTTCCAGACAAATTAAGTGAAACTCATTATATCATTTACAGAATTTGACTATTATTTAATCTCAAATCATACGGCTGAATTAAGTGGAAGAGAATACCATGTTTTTCCTTTCAAACAGCAAGGGTTAAGATTAGAATTTTACAATTTAGAAAAATGAGTTAAGACTTTATTCGTTTAGTATAAATTTCAAAATGCAAAAAATAAAATTCATTTCTATCAAAGAAAAAACAAAATGGAGATGTGGGGGATTGAACCCCAGGCCTTTCACATGCGAAGCGAATGCTCTACCCCTGAGCTACATCCCCTTGTACGAAAAAGGTATTTCCAGACAAATTAAGTGAAAATCATTATATTATTTACAGAATTTGACTATTATTTAATCTCAAAGCATACGGTTGAATTAAGTTGAAGAGAAAGCCATGTGTTTCTTTTCAAACAGCAAGGGCTTAAGATAAGAATTTTATAATTTAGAAAAATGAGTTAAGACTTTTGTCGTTTAGTATAAATTTCAAAATGCAAAAAATAAAATTCATTTCTATTATAGGAAGAACAAAATGGAGATGTGGGGGATTGAACCCCAGGCCTTTCACATGCGAAGCGAACGCTCTACCACTGAGCTACATCCCCTTATGCGAATGAAGTATTACGAGACTAATTAAGTAAAAATCATTATATCATTTACAGAATTTGACTATTATTTAATCTCAAATCATACGGTTGAATTAAGTTGAAGAGAACACCATGTGTTTCCGTTCAAACAGCAGGGGTTAAAGATAAGAATTTTACAATTCAGAAAAATGAGTTAAGTCTTTTGTCGTTTAGTATAAATTTCAAAATGCGAAAAATAAAATTCATTTCTATTATAGGAAAAACAAAATGGAGATGTCGGGGATTAAACCCCAGGCTTTTCACATGCGAAGCGAACATTTTTCCACTGAACTACATCCCGTTGTACGAATGAAGTATTTCGAGACAAGTAGAAATCATTATATCATTTACAGAATTTGACTATATTTTAATCTCAAATCATACGGTTGAATTAAGTTGGAGAGAACACCATGTTTTTCCATTCAAACAGCAAGGGTTTAAGATGAGAATTTTACAATTTAGAAAAATGAGTTAAGACTTTATTCGTTTAGTATAAATTTCAAAATGCAAAAAATAAAATTCATTTCTATCAAAGAAAAAACAAAATGGAGATGTGGGGGATTGAACCCCAGGCCTTTCACATGCGAAGCGAATGCTCTACCCCTGAGCTACATCCCCTTGTACGAAAAAAGTATTTCCAGACAAATTAAGTGAAAATCATTATATTATTTACAGAATTTGACTATTATTTAATCTCAAAGCATACGGTTGAATTAAGTTGAAGAGAAAGCCATGTGTTTCTTTTCAAACAGCAAGGGCTTAAGATAAGAATTTTATAATTTAGAAAAATGAGTTAAGACTTTTGTCGTTTAGTATAAATTTCAAAATGCAAAAAATAAAATTCATTTCTATTATAGGAAGAACAAAATGGAGATGTGGGGATTGAACCCCAGGCCTTTCACATGCGAAGCGAACGCTCTACCACTGAGCTACATCCCCTTATGCGAATGAAGTATTACGAGACTAATTAAGTAAAAATCATTATATCATTTACAGAATTTGACTATTATTTAATCTCAAATCATACGGTTGAATTAAGTTGAAGAGAATACCATGTGTTTCCATTCAAACAGCAGGGGTTAAAGATAAGAATTTTACAATTCAGAAAAATGAGTTAAGACTTTTGTCGTTTAGTATAAATTTCAAAATGCAAAAAATAAAATTCATTTCTATTATAGGAAAAACAAAATGGAGATGTCGGGGATTGAACCCCAGGCCTTTCACATGCGAAGCGAACATTTTACCACTGAACTACATCCCGTTGTACGAATGAAGTATTTCGAGACAAGTAGAAATCATTATATCATTTACAGAATTTGACTATATATTTAATCTCAAATCATACGGTTGAATTAAGTTGGAGAGAACACCATGTTTTTCCATTCAAACTGCAAGGGTTTAAGATGAGAATTTAACAATTTAGAAAAATGAGTTAAGACTTTATTCGTTTAGTATAAATTTCAAAATGCAAAAAATAAAATTCATTTCTATCAAAGAAAAAACAAAATGGAGATGTGGGGGATCGAACCCCAGGCCTTTCACATGCGAAGCGAACGCTCTACCACTGAGCTACATCCCCTTGTACGAAAAAGTATTTCCAGACAAATTAATTGAAAATCATTATATCATTTACAGAATTTGACTATTATTTAATCTCGAAGCATACGGTTGAATTAAGTTGAAGAGAAAGCCATGTGTTTCTTTTCAAACAGCAAGGGCTTAAGATAAGAATTTTATAATTTAGAAAAATGAGTTAAGACTTTTGTCGTTTAGTATAAATTTCAAAATGCAAAAAATAAAATTCATTTCTATTATAGGAAAAACAAAATGGAGATGTCGGGGATTGAACCCCAGGCCTTTCACATGCGAAGCGAACGCTCTACCACTGAGCTACATCCCCTTAAGCGAATGAAGTATTACGAGACTAATTAAGTAAAAATCATTATATCATTTAAAGAATTTGACTATTATTTAATCTCAAATCATACGGCTGAATTAAGTGGAAGAGAATACCATGTTTTTCCTTTCAAACAGCAGATTAGAATTTTACAATTTAGAAAAATGAGTTAAGACTTTATTCGTTTAGTATAAATTTCAAAATGCAAAAAATAAAATTCATTTCTATCAAAGAAAAAACAAAATGGAGATGTGGGGGATTGAACCCCAGGCCTTTCACATGCGAAGCGAACGCTATACCACTGAGCTACATCCCCTTAAGCGAATGAAGTATTATCGAGACTAATTAAGTAAAAATCATTATATCATTTACAGAATTTGACTATTATTTAATCTCAAATCATACGGTTGAATTAAGTTGAAGAGAACACCATGTGTTTCCATTCAAACAGCAGGGGTTAAAGATAAAAATTTTACAATTCAGAAAAATGAGTTAAGACTTTTGTCGTTTAGTATAAATTTCAAAATGCAAAAAATAAAATTTATTTCTATTATAGGAAAAACAAAATGGAGATGTCGGGGATTGAACCCCAGGCCTTTCACATGCGAAGCGAATGCTCTACCCCTGAGCTACATCCCCTTGTACGAAAAAAGTATTTCCAGACAAATTAAGTGAAAATCATTATATCATTTGCAGAATTTGACTATTATTTAATCTCAAAGCATACGGTTGAATTAAGCTGAAGAGAAAACCATGTGTTTCTTTTCAAACAGCAAGGGCTTAAGATAAGAACTTTATAATTTAAAAAAATGAGTTAAGACTTTTGTCGTTTAGTATAAATTTCAAAATGCAAAAAATAAAATTCATTTCTATTATAGGAAAAACAAAATTGAGATGTGGGGGATTGAACCCCAGGCCTTTCACATGCGAAGCGAACGCTCTACCACTGAGCTACATCCCCTTCTGCGAATGAAGTATTACGAGACTAATTAAGTAAAAATCATTATATCATTTACAGAATTTGACTATTATTTAATCTCAAATCATACGGCTGAATTAAGTGGAAGAGAAGGCCATGTTTTTCCTTTCAAACAGCAAGGGGTTTAAGATTAGAATTTTACAATTTAGAAAAATGAGTTAAGACTTTATTCGTTTAGTATAAATTTCAAAATGCAAAAAATAAAATTCATTTCTATTATAGGAAAAAAAATTGAGATGTGGGGTTTGAGCCCCAGGCCTTTCACATGCGAAGCGAAAGCTCTACCACTGAGCTACATCCCCAAACGCGAATGAAGTATTACGAGACTAATTAAGTAAAAATCATTATATCATTTACAGAATTTGACTATTATTTAATCTCAAATCATACGGCAGAATTAAGTGGAAGAGAATGCCATGTTTTTCCATTCAAACAGCAGGGGTTAAAGATAAGAATTTTACAATTCAGAAAAATGAGTTAAGACTTTTGTCGTTTAGTATAAATTTCAAAATGCAAAAAATAAAATTCATTTCTATTATAGGAAAAACAAAATGGAGATGTCGGGGATTGAACCCCAGGCCTTTCACATGCGAAGCGAACATTTTACCACTGAACTACATCCCGTTGTACGAATGACGTATTTCGAGACAAGTAGAAATCATTATATCATTTACAGAATTTGACTATTATTTAATCTCAAATCATACGGCAGGATTAAGTGGAAGAGAATGCCATGTTTTTCCATTCAAATAGCAGGGGTTAAAGATAAGAATTTTACAATTCAGAAAAATGAGTTAAGACTTTATTCGTTTAGTATAAATTTCAAAATGCAAAAAATAAAATTCATTTCTATCAAAGAAAAAACAAAATGGAGATGTGGGGGATCGAACCCCAGGCCTTTCACATGCGAAGCGAACGCTCTACCACTGAGCTACATCCCCTTGTACGAAAAAAGTATTTCCAGACAAATTAATTGAAAATCATTATATCATTTACAGAATTTGACTATTATTTAATCTCGAAGCATACGGTTGAATTAAGTTGAAGAGAAAGCCATGTGTTTCTTTTCAAACAGCAAGGGCTTAAGATAAGAATTTTATAATTTAGAAAAATGAGTTAAGACTTTTGTCGTTTAGTATAAATTTCAAAATGCAAAAAATAAAATTCATTTCTATTATAGGAAGAACAAAATGGAGATGTGGGGGATTGAACCCCAGGCCTTTCACATGCGAAGCGAACGCTCTACCACTGAGCTACATCCCCTTAAGCGAATGAAGTATTACGAGACTAATTAAGTAAAAATCATTATATCATTTAAAGAATTTGACTATTATTTAATCTCAAATCATACGGCTGAATTAAGTGGAAGAGAATACCATGTTTTTCCTTTCAAACAAGCAGATTAGAATTTTACAATTTAGAAAAATGAGTTAAGACTTTATTCGTTTAGTATAAATTTCAAAATGCAAAAAATAAAATTCATTTCTATCAAAGAAAAAACAAAATGGAGATGTGGGGGATTGAACCCCAGGCCTTTCACATGCGAAGCGAACGCTATACCACTGAGCTACATCCCCTTAAGCGAATGAAGTATTACGAGACTAATTAAGTAAAAATCATTATATCATTTACAGAATTTGACTATTATTTAATCTCAAATCATACGGTTGAATTAAGTTGAAGAGAACACCATGTGTTTCCATTCAAACAGCAGGGGTTAAAGATAAAAATTTTACAATTCAGAAAAATGAGTTAAGACTTTTGTCGTTTAGTATAAATTTCAAAATGCAAAAAATAAAATTTATTTCTATTATAGGAAAAACAAAATGGAGATGTCGGGGATTGAACCCCAGGCCTTTCACATGCGAAGCGAATGCTCTACCCCTGAGCTACATCCCCTTGTACGAAAAAAGTATTTCCAGACAAATTAAGTGAAAATCATTATATCATTTACAGAATTTGACTATTATTTAATCTCAAAGCATACGGTTGAATTAAGCTGAAGAGAAAACCATGTGTTTCTTTTCAAACAGCAAGGGCTTAAGATAAGAACTTTATAATTTAGAAAAATGAGTTAAGACTTTTGTCGTTTAGTATAAATTTCAAAATGCAAAAAATAAAATTCATTTCTATTATAGGAAAAACAAAATTGAGATGTGGGGGATTGAACCCCAGGCCTTTCACATGCGAAGCGAACGCTCTACCACTGAGCTACATCCCCTTCTGCGAATGAAGTATTACGAGACTAATTAAGTAAAAATCATTATATCATTTACAGAATTTGACTATTATTTAATCTCAAATCATACGGCTGAATTAAGTGGAAGAGAAGGCCATGTTTTTCCTTTCAAACAGCAAGGGGTTTAAGATTAGAATTTTACAATTTAGAAAAATGAGTTAAGACTTTATTCGTTTAGTATAAATTTCAAAATGCAAAAAATAAAATTCATTTCTATTATAGGAAAAAAAATTGAGATGTGGGGTTTGAACCCCAGGCCTTTCACATGCGAAGCGAAAGCTCTACCACTGAGCTACATCCCCAAACGCGAATGAAGTATTACGAGACTAATTAAGTAAAAATCATTATATCATTTACAGAATTTGACTATTATTTAATCTCAAATCATACGGCAGAATTAAGTGGAAGAGAATGCCATGTTTTTCCATTCAAACAGCAGGGGTTAAAGATAAGAATTTTACAATTCAGAAAAATGAGTTAAGACTTTTGTCGTTTAGTATAAATTTCAAAATGCAAAAAATAAAATTCATTTCTATTATAGGAAAAACAAAATGGAGATGTCGGGGATTGAACCCCAGGCCTTTCACATGCGAAGCGAACATTTTACCACTGAACTACATCCCGTTGTACGAATGACGTATTTCGAGACAAGTAGAAATCATTATATCATTTACAGAATTTGACTATTATTTAATCTCAAATCATACGGCAGGATTAAGTGGAAGAGAATGCCATGTTTTTCCATTCAAATAGCAGGGGTTAAAGATAAGAATTTTACAATTCAGAAAAATGAGTTAAGACTTTATTCGTTTAGTATAAATTTCAAAATGCAAAAAATAAAATTCATTTCTATCAAAGAAAAAACAAAATGGAGATGTGGGGGATCGAACCCCAGGCCTTTCACATGCGAAGCGAACGCTCTACCACTGAGCTACATCCCCTTGTACGAAAAAGTATTTCCAGACAAATTAAATGAAAATCATTATATCATTTACAGAATTTGACTATTATTTAATCTCGAAGCATACGGTTGAATTAAGTTGAAGAGAAAGCCATGTGTTTCTTTTCAAACAGCAAGGGCTTAAGATAAGAATTTTATAATTTAGAAAAATGAGTTAAGACTTTTGTCGTTTAGTATAAATTTCAAAATGCAAAAAATAAAATTCATTTCTATTATAGGAAGAACAAAATGGAGATGTGGGGGATTGAACCCCAGGCCTTTCACATGCGAAGCGAACGCTCTACCACTGAGCTACATCCCCTTAAGCGAATGAAGTATTACGAGACTAATTAAGTAAAAATCATTATATCATTTAAAGAATTTGACTATTATTTAATCTCAAATCATACGGCTGAATTAAGTGGAAGAGAATACCATGTTTTTCCTTTCAAACAGCAGATTAGAATTTTACAATTTAGAAAAATGAGTTAAGACTTTATTCGTTTAGTATAAATTTCAAAATGCAAAAAATAAAATTCATTTCTATCAA
Source organism: Latrodectus hesperus (assembly GCA_037975125.1). Classification (NCBI taxonomy): domain Eukaryota; kingdom Metazoa; phylum Arthropoda; class Arachnida; order Araneae; family Theridiidae; genus Latrodectus; species Latrodectus hesperus. The sequence goes on from JAJQOW010001573.1 coordinate 30,156, forward strand.
AGGAAAAACAAAATGGAGATGTGGGGGATTGAACCCCAGGCCTTTCACATGCGAAGCGAATGCTCTACCCCTGAGCTACATCCCCTTGTACGAAAAATGTATTTCCAGACAAATTAAGTGAAAATCATTATATTATTTACAGAATTTGACTATCATTTAATCTCAAAGCATACGGTTGAATTAAGTTGAAGAGAAAGCCATGTGTTTCTTTTCAAACAGCAAGGGCTTAAGATAAGAATTTTATAATTTAGAAAAATGAGTTAAGACTTTTGTCGTTTAGTATAAATTTCAAAATGCAAAAAATAAAATTCATTTCTATTATAGGAAGAACAAAATGGAGATGTGGGGGATTGAACCCCAGGCCTTTCACATGCGAAGCGAACGCTCTACCACTGAGCTACATCCCCTTATGCGAATGAAGTATTACGAGACTAATTAAGTAAAAATCATTATATCATTTACAGAATTTGACTATTATTTAATCTCAAATCATACGGTTGAATTAAGTTGAAGAGAACACCATGTGTTTCCGTTCAAACAGCAGGGGTTAAAGATAAGAATTTTACAATTCAGAAAAATGAGTTAAGACTTTTGTCGTTTAGTATAAATTTCAAAATGCAAAAAATAAAATTCATTTCTATTATAGGAAAAACAAAATGGAGATGTCGGGGATTAAACCCCAGGCCTTTCACATGCGAAGCGAACATTTTACCACTGAACTACATCCCGTTGTACGAATGAAGTATTTCGAGACAAGTAGAAATCATTATATCATTTACAGAATTTGACTATATTTTAATCTCAAATCATACGGTTGAATTAAGTTGGAGAGAACACCATGTTTTTCCATTCAAACTGCAAGGGTTTAAGATGAGAATTTAACAATTTAGAAAAATGAGTTAAGACTTTATTCGTTTAGTATAAATTTCAAAATGCAAAAAATAAAATTCATTTCTATCAAAGAAAAAACAAAATGGAGATGTGGGGGATCGAACCCCAGGCCTTTCACATGCGAAGCGAACGTTCTACCACTGAGCTACATCCCCTTGTACGAAAAAAGTATTTCCAGACAAATTAATTGAAAATCATTATATCATTTACAGAATTTGACTATTATTTAATCTCGAAGCATACGGTTGAATTAAGTTGAAGAGAAAGCCATGTGTTTCTTTTCAAACAGCAAGGGCTTAAGATAAGAATTTTATAATTTAGAAAAATGAGTTAAGACTTTTGTCGTTTAGTATAAATTTCAAAATGCAAAAAATAAAATTCATTTCTATTATAGGAAGAACAAAATGGAGATGTGGGGGATTGAACCCCAGGCCTTTCACATGCGAAGCGAACGCTCTACCACTGAGCTACATCCCCTTAAGCGAATGAAGTATTACGAGACTAATTAAGTAAAAATCATTATATCATTTACAGAATTTGACTATTATTTAATCTCAAATCATACGGTTGAATTAAGTTGAAGAGAACACCATGTGTTTCCATTCAAACAGCAGGGGTTAAAGATAAGAATTTTACAATTCAGAAAAATGAGTTAAGACTTTTGTCGTTTAGTATAAATTTCAAAATGCAAAAAATAAAATTCATTTCTATTATAGGAAAAACAAAATGGAGATGTCGGGGATTGAACCCCAGGCCTTTCACATGCGAAGCGAATGCTCTACCCCTGAGCTACATCCCCTTGTACGAAAAAAGTATTTCCAGACAAATTAAGTGAAAATCATTATACCATTTACAGAATTTGACTATTATTTAATCTCAAATCATACGGCTGAATTAAGTGGAAGAGAATACCATGTTTTTCCTTTCAAACAGCAGATTAGAATTTTACAATTTAGAAAAATGAGTTAAGACTTTATTCGTTTAGTATAAATTTCAAAATGCAAAAAATAAAATTCATTTCTATCAAAGAAAAAACAAAATGGAGATGTGGGGGATTGAACCTCAGGCCTTTCACATGCGAAGCGAATGCTCTACCCCTGAGCTACATCCCCTTGTACGAAAAAGGTATTTCCAGACAAATTAAGTGAAAATCATTATATTATTTACAGAATTTGACTATTATTTAATCTCAAAGCATACGGTTGAATTAAGTTGAAGAGAAAGCCATGTGTTTCTTTTCAAACAGCAAGGGCTTAAGATAAGAATTTTATAATTTAGAAAAATGAGTTAAGACTTTTGTCGTTTAGTATAAATTTCAAAATGCAAAAAATAAAATTCATTTCTATTATAGGAAGAACAAAATGGAGATGTGGGGGATTGAACCCCAGGCCTTTCACATGCGAAGCGAACGCTCTACCACTGAGCTACATCCCCTTATGCGAATGAAGTATTACGAGACTAATTAAGTAAAAATCATTATATCATTTACAGAATTTGACTATTATTTAATCTCAAATCATACGGTTGAATTAAGTTGAAGAGAACACCATGTGTTTCCATTCAAACAGCAGGGGTTAAAGATAAGAATTTTACAATTCAGAAAAATGAGTTAAGACTTTTGTCGTTTAGTATAAATTTCAAAATGCGAAAAATAAAATTCATTTCTATTATAGGAAAAACAAAATGGAGATGTCGGGGATTGAACCCCAGGCCTTTCACATGCGAAGCGAACATTTTACCACTGAACTACATCCCGTTGTACGAATGAAGTATTTCGAGACAAGTAGAAATCATTATATCATTTACAGAATTTGACTATATATTTAATCTCAAATCATACGGTTGAATTAAGTTGGAGAGAACACCATGTTTTTCCATTCAAACTGCAAGGGTTTAAGATGAGAATTTTACAATTTAGAAAAATGAGTTAAGACTTTATTCGTTTAGTATAAATTTCAAAATGCAAAAAATAAAATTCATTTCTATCAAAGAAAAAACAAAATGGAGATGTGGGGGATTGAACCCCAGGCCTTTCACATGCGAAGCGAATGCTCTACCCCTGAGCTACATCCCCTTGTACGAAAAAAGTATTTCCAGACAAATTAAGTGAAAATCATTATATTATTTACAGAATTTGACTATTATTTAATCTCAAAGCATACGGTTGAATTAAGTTGAAGAGAAAGCCATGTGTTTCTTTTCAAACAGCAAGGGCTTAAGATAAGAATTTTATAATTTAGAAAAATGAGTTAAGACTTTTGTCGTTTAGTATAAATTTCAAAATGCAAAAAATAAAATTCATTTCTATTATAGGAAGAACAAAATGGAGATGTGGGGGATTGAACCCCAGGCCTTTCACATGCGAAGCGAACGCTCTACCACTGAGCTACATCCCCTTATGCGAATGAAGTATTACGAGACTAATTAAGTAAAAATCATTATATCATTTACAGAATTTGACTATTATTTAATCTCAAATCATACGGTTGAATTAAGTTGAAGAGAACACCATGTGTTTCCGTTCAAACAGCAGGGGTTAAAGATAAGAATTTTACAATTCAGAAAAATGAGTTAAGTCTTTTGTCGTTTAGTATAAATTTCAAAATGCGAAAAATAAAATTCATTTCTATTATAGGAAAAACAAAATGGAGATGTCGGGGATTAAAACCCAGGCTTTTCACATGCGAAGCGAACATTTTTCCACTGAACTACATCCCGTTGTACGAATGAAGTATTTCGAGACAAGTAGAAATCATTATATCATTTACAGAATTTGACTATATTTTAATCTCAAATCATACGGTTGAATTAAGTTGGAGAGAACACCATGTTTTTCCATTCAAACAGCAAGGGTTTAAGATGAGAATTTTACAATTTAGAAAAATGAGTTAAGACTTTATTCGTTTAGTATAAATTTCAAAATGCAAAAAATAAAATTCATTTCTATCAAAGAAAAAACAAAATGGAGATGTGGGGGATTGAACCCCAGGCCTTTCACATGCGAAGCGAATGCTCTACCACTGAGCTACATCCCCTTGTACGAATAAAGTATTTCCAGACAAATTAAGTGAAAATCATTATATCATTTACAGAATTTGACTATTATTTAATCTCAAAGCATACGGTTGAATTAAGTTGAAGAGAATACCATGTGTTTCCATTCAAACAGCAGGGGTTAAAGATAAGAATTTTACAATTCAGAAAAATGAGTTAAGACTTTTGTCGTTTAGTATAAATTTCAAAATGCAAAAAATAAAATTCATTTCTATTATAGGAAAAACAAAATGGAGATGTCGGGGATTGAACCCCAGGCCTTTCACATGCGAAGCGAACATTTTACCACTGAACTACATCCCGTTGTACGAATGAAGTATTTCGAGACAAGTAGAAATCATTATATCATTTACAGAATTTGACTATATATTTAATCTCAAATCATACGGTTGAATTAAGTTGGAGAGAACACCATGTTTTTCCATTCAAACTAGCAAGGGTTTAAGATGAGAATTTAACAATTTAGAAAAATGAGTTAAGACTTTATTCGTTTAGTATAAATTTCAAAATGCAAAAAATAAAATTCATTTCTATCAAAGAAAAAACAAAATGGAGATGTGGGGGATCGAACCCCAGGCCTTTCACATGCGAAGCGAACGCTCTACCACTGAGCTACATCCCCTTGTACGAAAAAGTATTTCCAGACAAATTAATTGAAAATCATTATATCATTTACAGAATTTGACTATTATTTAATCTCGAAGCATACGGTTGAATTAAGTTGAAGAGAAAGCCATGTGTTTCTTTTCAAACAGCAAGGGCTTAAGATAAGAATTTTATAATTTAGAAAAATGAGTTAAGACTTTTGTCGTTTAGTATAAATTTCAAAATGCAAAAAATAAAATTCATTTCTATTATAGGAAAAACAAAATGGAGATGTCGGGGATTGAACCCCAGGCCTTTCACATGCGAAGCGAACGCTCTACCACTGAGCTACATCCCCTTAAGCGAATGAAGTATTACGAGACTAATTAAGTAAAAATCATTATATCATTTAAAGAATTTGACTATTATTTAATCTCAAATCATACGGCTGAATTAAGTGGAAGAGAATACCATGTTTTTCCTTTCAAACAGCAGATTAGAATTTTACAATTTAGAAAAATGAGTTAAGACTTTATTCGTTTAGTATAAATTTCAAAATGCAAAAAATAAAATTCATTTCTATCAAAGAAAAAACAAAATGGAGATGTGGGGGATTGAACCCCAGGCCTTTCACATGCGAAGCGAACGCTATACCACTGAGCTACATCCCCTTAAGCGAATGAAGTATTATGAGACTAATTAAGTAAAAATCATTATATCATTTACAGAATTTGACTATTATTTAATCTCAAATCATACGGTTGAATTAAGTTGAAGAGAACACCATGTGTTTCCATTCAAACAGCAGGGGTTAAAGATAAAAATTTTACAATTCAGAAAAATGAGTTAAGACTTTTGTCGTTTAGTATAAATTTCAAAATGCAAAAAATAAAATTTATTTCTATTATAGGAAAAACAAAATGGAGATGTCGGGGATTGAACCCCAGGCCTTTCACATGCGAAGCGAATGCTCTACCCCTGAGCTACATCCCCTTGTACGAAAAAAGTATTTCCAGACAAATTAAGTGAAAATCATTATATCATTTGCAGAATTTGACTATTATTTAATCTCAAAGCATACGGTTGAATTAAGCTGAAGAGAAAACCATGTGTTTCTTTTCAAACAGCAAGGGCTTAAGATAAGAACTTTATAATTTAAAAAAAATGAGTTAAGACTTTTGTCGTTTAGTATAAATTTCAAAATGCAAAAAATAAAATTCATTTCTATTATAGGAAAAACAAAATTGAGATGTGGGGGATTGAACCCCAGGCCTTTCACATGCGAAGCGAACGCTCTACCACTGAGCTACATCCCCTTCTGCGAATGAAGTATTACGAGACTAATTAAGTAAAAATCATTATATCATTTACAGAATTTGACTATTATTTAATCTCAAATCATACGGCTGAATTAAGTGGAAGAGAAGGCCATGTTTTTCCTTTCAAACAGCAAGGGGTTTAAGATTAGAATTTTACAATTTAGAAAAATGAGTTAAGACTTTATTCGTTTAGTATAAATTTCAAAATGCAAAAAATAAAATTCATTTCTATTATAGGAAAAAAATTGAGATGTGGGGTTTGAGCCCCAGGCCTTTCACATGCGAAGCGAAAGCTCTACCACTGAGCTACATCCCCAAACGCGAATGAAGTATTACGAGACTAATTAAGTAAAAATCATTATATCATTTACAGAATTTGACTATTATTTAATCTCAAATCATACGGCAGAATTAAGTGGAAGAGAATGCCATGTTTTTCCATTCAAACAGCAGGGGTTAAAGATAAGAATTTTACAATTCAGAAAAATGAGTTAAGACTTTTGTCGTTTAGTATAAATTTCAAAATGCAAAAAATAAAATTCATTTCTATTATAGGAAAAACAAAATGGAGATGTCGGGGATTGAACCCCAGGCCTTTCACATGCGAAGCGAACATTTTACCACTGAACTACATCCCGTTGTACGAATGACGTATTTCGAGACAAGTAGAAATCATTATATCATTTACAGAATTTGACTATTATTTAATCTCAAATCATACGGCAGGATTAAGTGGAAGAGAATGCCATGTTTTTCCATTCAAATAGCAGGGGTTAAAGATAAGAATTTTACAATTCAGAAAAATGAGTTAAGACTTTATTCGTTTAGTATAAATTTCAAAATGCAAAAAATAAAATTCATTTCTATCAAAGAAAAAACAAAATGGAGATGTGGGGGATCGAACCCCAGGCCTTTCACATGCGAAGCGAACGCTCTACCACTGAGCTACATCCCCTTGTACGAAAAAAGTATTTCCAGACAAATTAATTGAAAATCATTATATCATTTACAGAATTTGACTATTATTTAATCTCGAAGCATACGGTTGAATTAAGTTGAAGAGAAAGCCATGTGTTTCTTTTCAAACAGCAAGGGCTTAAGATAAGAATTTTATAATTTAGAAAAATGAGTTAAGACTTTTGTCGTTTAGTATAAATTTCAAAATGCAAAAAATAAAATTCATTTCTATTATAGGAAGAACAAAATGGAGATGTGGGGGATTGAACCCCAGGCCTTTCACATGCGAAGCGAACGCTCTACCACTGAGCTACATCCCCTTAAGCGAATGAAGTATTACGAGACTAATTAAGTAAAAATCATTATATCATTTAAAGAATTTGACTATTATTTAATCTCAAATCATACGGCTGAATTAAGTGGAAGAGAATACCATGTTTTTCCTTTCAAACAGCAGATTAGAATTTTACAATTTAGAAAAATGAGTTAAGACTTTATTCGTTTAGTATAAATTTCAAAATGCAAAAAATAAAATTCATTTCTATCAAAGAAAAAACAAAATGGAGATGTGGGGGATTGAACCCCAGGCCTTTCACATGCGAAGCGAACGCTATACCACTGAGCTACATCCCCTTAAGCGAATGAAGTATTACGAGACTAATTAAGTAAAAATCATTATATCATTTACAGAATTTGACTATTATTTAATCTCAAATCATACGGTTGAATTAAGTTGAAGAGAACACCATGTGTTTCCATTCAAACAGCAGGGGTTAAAGATAAAAATTTTACAATTCAGAAAAATGAGTTAAGACTTTTGTCGTTTAGTATAAATTTCAAAATGCAAAAAATAAAATTTATTTCTATTATAGGAAAAACAAAATGGAGATGTCGGGGATTGAACCCCAGGCCTTTCACATGCGAAGCGAATGCTCTACCCCTGAGCTACATCCCCTTGTACGAAAAAAGTATTTCCAGACAAATTAAGTGAAAATCATTATATCATTTACAGAATTTGACTATTATTTAATCTCAAAGCATACGGTTGAATTAAGCTGAAGAGAAAACCATGTGTTTCTTTTCAAACAGCAAGGGCTTAAGATAAGAACTTTATAATTTAGAAAAATGAGTTAAGACTTTTGTCGTTTAGTATAAATTTCAAAATGCAAAAAATAAAATTCATTTCTATTATAGGAAAAACAAAATTGAGATGTGGGGGATTGAACCCCAGGCCTTTCACATGCGAAGCGAACGCTCTACCACTGAGCTACATCCCCTTCTGCGAATGAAGTATTACGAGACTAATTAAGTAAAAATCATTATATCATTTACAGAATTTGACTATTATTTAATCTCAAATCATACGGCTGAATTAAGTGGAAGAGAAGGCCATGTTTTTCCTTTCAAACAGCAAGGGGTTTAAGATTAGAATTTTACAATTTAGAAAAATGAGTTAAGACTTTATTCGTTTAGTATAAATTTCAAAATGCAAAAAATAAAATTCATTTCTATTATAGGAAAAAAAATTGAGATGTGGGGTTTGAACCCCAGGCCTTTCACATGCGAAGCGAAAGCTCTACCACTGAGCTACATCCCCAAACGCGAATGAAGTATTACGAGACTAATTAAGTAAAAATCATTATATCATTTACAGAATTTGACTATTATTTAATCTCAAATCATACGGCAGAATTAAGTGGAAGAGAATGCCATGTTTTTCCATTCAAACAGCAGGGGTTAAAGATAAGAATTTTACAATTCAGAAAAATGAGTTAAGACTTTTGTCGTTTAGTATAAATTTCAAAATGCAAAAAATAAAATTCATTTCTATTATAGGAAAAACAAAATGGAGATGTCGGGGATTGAACCCCAGGCCTTTCACATGCGAAGCGAACATTTTACCACTGAACTACATCCCGTTGTACGAATGACGTATTTCGAGACAAGTAGAAATCATTATATCATTTACAGAATTTGACTATTATTTAATCTCAAATCATACGGCAGGATTAAGTGGAAGAGAATGCCATGTTTTTCCATTCAAATAGCAGGGGTTAAAGATAAGAATTTTACAATTCAGAAAAATGAGTTAAGACTTTATTCGTTTAGTATAAATTTCAAAATGCAAAAAATAAAATTCATTTCTATCAAAGAAAAAACAAAATGGAGATGTGGGGGATCGAACCCCAGGCCTTTCACATGCGAAGCGAACGCTCTACCACTGAGCTACATCCCCTTGTACGAAAAAGTATTTCCAGACAAATTAAATGAAAATCATTATATCATTTACAGAATTTGACTATTATTTAATCTCGAAGCATACGGTTGAATTAAGTTGAAGAGAAAGCCATGTGTTTCTTTTCAAACAGCAAGGGCTTAAGATAAGAATTTTATAATTTAGAAAAATGAGTTAAGACTTTTGTCGTTTAGTATAAATTTCAAAATGCAAAAAATAAAATTCATTTCTATTATAGGAAGAACAAAATGGAGATGTGGGGGATTGAACCCCAGGCCTTTCACATGCGAAGCGAACGCTCTACCACTGAGCTACATCCCCTTAAGCGAATGAAGTATTACGAGACTAATTAAGTAAAAATCATTATATCATTTAAAGAATTTGACTATTATTTAATCTCAAATCATACGGCTGAATTAAGTGGAAGAGAATACCATGTTTTTCCTTTCAAACAGCAGATTAGAATTTTACAATTTAGAAAAATGAGTTAAGACTTTATTCGTTTAGTATAAATTTCAAAATGCAAAAAATAAAATTCATTTCTATCAAAGGAAAAACAAAATGGAGATGTGGGGGATTGAACCCCAGGCCTTTCACATGCGAAGCGAATGCTCTACCCCTGAGCTACATCCCCTTGTACGAAAAATGTATTTCCAGACAAATTAAGTGAAAATCATTATATTATTTACAGAATTTGACTATTATTTAATCTCAAAGCATACGGTTGAATTAAGTTGAAGAGAAAGCCATGTGTTTCTTTTCAAACAGCAAGGGCTTAAGATAAGAATTTTATAATTTAGAAAAATGAGTTAAGACTTTTGTCGTTTAGTATAAATTTCAAAATGCAAAAAATAAAATTCATTTCTATTATAGGAAGAACAAAATGGAGATGTGGGGGATTGAACCCCAGGCCTTTCACATGCGAAGCGAACGCTCTACCACTGAGCTACATCCCCTTATGCGAATGAAGTATTACGAGACTAATTAAGTAAAAATCATTATATCATTTACAGAATTTGACTATTATTTAATCTCAAATCATACGGTTGAATTAAGTTGAAGAGAACACCATGTGTTTCCATTCAAACAGCAGGGGTTAAAGATAAGAATTTTACAATTCAGAAAAATGAGTTAAGACTTTTGTCGTTTAGTATAAATTTCAAAATGCAAAAAATAAAATTCATTTCTATTATAGGAAAAACAAAATGGAGATGTCGGGGATTGAACCCCAGGCCTTTCACATGCGAAGCGAACATTTTACCACTGAACTACATCCCGTTGTACGAATGAAGTATTTCGAGACAAGTAGAAATCATTATATCATTTACAGAATTTGACTATATTTTAATCTCAAATCATACGGTTGAATTAAGTTGGAGAGAACACCATGTTTTTCCATTCAAACTGCAAGGGTTTAAGATGAGAATTTAACAATTTAGAAAAATGAGTTAAGACTTTATTCGTTTAGTATAAATTTCAAAATGCAAAAAATAAAATTCATTTCTATCAAAGAAAAAACAAAATGGAGATGTGGGGGATCGAACCCCAGGCCTTTCACATGCGAAGCGAACGCTCTACCACTGAGCTACATCCCCTTGTACGAAAAAAGTATTTCCAGACAAATTAATTGAAAATCATTATATCATTTACAGAATTTGACTATTATTTAATCTCGAAGCATACGGTTGAATTAAGTTGAAGAGAAAGCCATGTGTTTCTTTTCAAACAGCAAGGGCTTAAGATAAGAATTTTATAATTTAGAAAAATGAGTTAAGACTTTTGTCGTTTAGTATAAATTTCAAAATGCAAAAAATAAAATTCATTTCTATTATAGGAAGAACAAAATGGAGATGTGGGGGATTGAACCCCAGGCCTTTCACATGCGAAGCGAACGCTCTACCACTGAGCTACATCCCCTTAAGCGAATGAAGTATTACGAGACTAATTAAGTAAAAATCATTATATCATTTACAGAATTTGACTATTATTTAATCTCAAATCATACGGTTGAATTAAGTTGAAGAGAACACCATGTGTTTCCATTCAAACAGCAGGGGTTAAAGATAAGAATTTTACAATTCAGAAAAATGAGTTAAGACTTTTGTCGTTTAGTATAAATTTCAAAATGCAAAAAATAAAATTCATTTCTATTATAGGAAAAACAAAATGGAGATGTCGGGGATTGAACCCCAGGCCTTTCACATGCGAAGCGAATGCTCTACCCCTGAGCTACATCCCCTTGTACGAAAAAAGTATTTCCAGACAAATTAAGTGAAAATCATTATACCATTTACAGAATTTGACTATTATTTAATCTCAAATCATACGGCTGAATTAAGTGGAAGAGAATACCATGTTTTTCCTTTCAAACAGCAGAGTTAGAAATTTTACAATTTAGAAAAATGAGTTAAGACTTTATTCGTTTAGTATAAATTTCAAAATGCAAAAAATAAAATTCATTTCTATCAAAGAAAAAACAAAATGGAGATGTGGGGGATTGAACCTCAGGCCTTTCACATGCGAAGCGAATGCTCTACCCCTGAGCTACATCCCCTTGTACGAAAAAGGTATTTCCAGACAAATTAAGTGAAAATCATTATATTATTTACAGAATTTGACTATTATTTAATCTCAAAGCATACGGTTGAATTAAGTTGAAGAGAAAGCCATGTGTTTCTTTTCAAACAGCAAGGGCTTAAGATAAGAATTTTATAATTTAGAAAAATGAGTTAAGACTTTTGTCGTTTAGTATAAATTTCAAAATGCAAAAAATAAAATTCATTTCTATTATAGGAAGAACAAAATGGAGATGTGGGGGATTGAACCCCAGGCCTTTCACATGCGAAGCGAACGCTCTACCACTGAGCTACATCCCCTTATGCGAATGAAGTATTACGAGACTAATTAAGTAAAAATCATTATATCATTTACAGAATTTGACTATTATTTAATCTCAAATCATACGGTTGAATTAAGTTGAAGAGAACACCATGTGTTT
>JAJQOW010001574.1:0-42152 GCA_037975125.1 Latrodectus hesperus
TTAAATTAGTATACTAAACTCATGAATTAATTTGATTTGTTAATGTTTTCTTTAATGTACGGAAGTATAGTGGGTGATCGGTTAACAAACAGTTTGCACTGCGAACGAATTGGACAACGGACACTTTCACGAAAGATTTTGGTGTTCAAACAACGAACTCATATCCCGTTATACGGATATGTGACGAGATGAGTTCGTTATGCAACTCTTGTCGTCTCTCCGACCATGAAGTCCAGGGTTGCCAAACGCAACGGACCAAAGATCGTTTTTCATCTCTCTTGAGTAATCTTGCTTGCCTATTAAACTTCAAAGGTCTATATTAGAAAAGAAATTCAAATGAATAAAAAATTCAAACAGCTGAAGTAGACCATCAGTTTCGGTTTTAGTTTCATTCAAAACTGATTTTCTTTTGAGCACACCCCTGTCGATCTTTCGTTTAAGAAGGGGGAGGTTTTAGAATGGCACCCAAAGCATGCTCATATCAACAACAACAACAACAACGAGAAGATGAGGCCCTGGTCTGTACCTATCGGTTATCAGGTTCCACCCCTCTTCAAATTAGAGGAATAAACACCTCGCACGAGGTGCCAGGCGCCCGCTGAGATCCAGAACTTGACTACGTAGTTGAGGGCTAAAAATGAAAACAATGTTGGACTTTCAAGCCTATATCTGTGACACATGTCAAAGAAAGAGGCTCATTGGAACAAATTACATTTCAGTACATAAGAGAGGAAAAATTTAAAATTAAAGATGAAAACATAAGTAATGTGTAAATTAAAGCAGAAGAGATTAAATAAGTATAAAAGGTGGTTGAGGTAACTATTGACCACAAGGTTAGAGATCTCTACAACAACGATGCTTTTAATCACTTCCGAAAAGTATTAAAAAGGGAAGAAAACAATCGACACTTCGGACGTATTCTTTAATGCTCAAAAAACAAAAAAATGAAAGGGATAGATTAATACACAAGACTGTCAGTATGTATTAATTTTTTTAATAAACATCCTTTATACTAAAAAATTATACATCTTTTTAAATCCAACTTTTAGAATCTCTAGGACGAATTAATTCTTTTTACAAAAACATTTATGGTTAATCGATGATCGGTTAACGAACAATTCAAATAGCGAGCATAGCCTTGTAACTGATTATCTTCACTATCCCATCACACACTGTAGTGTGTTCAGTAATTGTTCAAGAAGAATGAACGGATAACTAGTGAAATCTTATGTCTTTCCATTATGATAAAGAAGAACAAAATTATGTACAGTTTCAAACTTTTGTAACAATTTAACAAAAATATTACACCAAAAATTAACAAAAATAATCGTTCAAAAAATTTACCTAACTAGTGAAATATAAACACGAAATAAAAATCTAAAATAAAATAACAAAAGATCTCAATGTAAAATATTATCTGCGAGAAAACTTTAACATAAGTAGTTGTGAGATTTTAAACAAGCAGAATGCGCATTTAATTTAAGAATCATTGTCTAGATCAGCGATTCTTAACCTATGGGTCGCGAAGCATATTTCTTGGGTCGCGCTGAGTCGAACCAAAAAAGTTAGTAATATACACCCTAAATAATAAGTAATACCAAAATCTCCTAGAAGAGTTACAAAACACTGAATCTTTATGTGCTTTCTGTTTAAAATTAAAAACCGAAAAGCCAATAATTGTTAAAGAAGCCCTAAAAGTATTATTGCCCTTTTCAACAACATATATGTGTGAGGCTGGTTTTTCGGCTCTGTGTGTAATCAAAAACAATTACCGGAACAAGTTAAATCCTGAAATAAATATAAGGTGCTCCTTGACAAGCATTCAACCGAGGTTTGAAGATCTTTCAAAATGTATTCAAACACAAGGTTCTCATTAAAACTGTATGACTTGCATTTAAAATTTAAAAGACTTAACATATGTATTGATATTTTTTTTAGGAATAAGTTAAAATGTCAATTATTTTCAAAAAGTTATAAATATATTTTAATTTGGTCAGTAAAAATTATTAAAAACACTTGATATTAATTAAATTTTCTATGGATCGAAAAGTACTTTTGTTTATCTTTATTATTAAAAAAATAAATAAAAAAATTTGTAAGTTAAAAAAATCATCATCGTAGGATTGAAGATTTTTTAAAAATACGATCTAAAATAAAGCAATGAAATAATTTTGACTTTTTTTGGGTCGCGACATGAACATATTTCTCAAATTTGGGTCGCGGTTTAAAAAGGTTAAGAACCACTGGTCTAGATTATAGAGTAAAAAATAATATATCTTACCTAAAACCCAAATTTTTAAAAGTATCAAATACGTATAATAAGTCTTTATCAATTTCATGATGATAACTACAATTTAAATTTTAAAATAAAGAAATTATAAAATTATCTCTAGATTACTGTTTAAGTCATTAAGATTCTGTTTGTAAGAATTTGTTTCCATCCTTTTAAGTTAAGCGTTTTTAATGCAACTCATTTTATATACATATTAATTTTCTCTTTAATGAAACTGTCGAAAATAATCGTGTTAACGGAAACTGTGATTAGACCCGAAATCAAGTTGTGTTTATTGAACAAGAAGTAGTTGAAATAATAACGAAAATATAATATTTTTATTTATCTAAGATATCAATAGAATTCTCAGTCATTAAATTAATGCTGAATTTCTGAGTGCCTTTATCTTACTTCGGTTAGAACAGTAAATAAAAAATAATACGTTAATACAAATTTCCATTCACTGAACAATTATTTGCTTTGCAGGAGTGATTATCGATCTTCGGTTGTTACTCGTGGAATTGATAAAAATGCGACGTTGTTCGCATTAAATAAAAATAATGGTATGATGACAACCCTCTCTAAGGATACATTAATCATACTTGAGTTTTGTTATGAGTGTGCAAAAAGCACAAAAATAAATTTTCTGTTTAATAAATTGGCCATTCTAACAGAAACTCTATGAGAAAAAATTGTTTTATCATAATTGTCTGAATATATACTTTACTTTAATCTATATGTCTAAAAAATATAAAAAGAATCAATATTGCATACAAAAATAAAACATTAGAAAAATTGTAATTGATTAAAACAGAAAATATTTATCAATGTATTGATTTATATTAAAGTACTTATATATATATATATATATATATATATATATATATATATATATATATATATATATATATATATATATATATATATATATATATATATGTGTGTGTGTGTGTGTGTGTGTGTGTGTGTGTGTGTGTGTGTGTGTGTGTGTGTGTGTGTGTGTGTGTGTGTGTGTGTGTGTGTGTGTGTGTGTGTGTGTGTGTGTGTGTGTGTGTGTGTGTGTGCTTATAAATAAATTGAAAATTAGTGATAATGCTTTTTCTATTTTTTATCTCTAATTTTTCACTATGGTTAAGGAATTCGAGGTCTTTAAATATAAGTAGTTTGGAAAAATCAATATGTATGCATCGATGTTTTTGATTTTAATGCATATAAAAAATCTAAATATAAATTTATTTAGAAATTTATTAAGACTTTTGAAGTTCTCACAAATTGGAATTTTCTTCCTTTAAAATTTTTTCTTCCTTAATATAAATTGCAGTAAAGAAAAATGAATAATATGTTAAAGATGTTACTCATAAATATATTCCTAGGTCTTCAAGATTATTAATTCTTTTTATGGTATTGTATTTCAACAAATGAAAATAAATATTAGAAATGTGTTATTTAAATTTTATTTAGTAGCAATAATGCATAGAATAATTTTTTTTACAATTCTTGTTTTGAGCATTTTGAACAGTTGTATTTCTCTGTTAATTTATTAGAACAAAATGAAAATTTTATAAACTTTTGTTGTAATCTAAAAATAACCTTATAATTTAAATAAGGAAGTCATTCTAAAAAAATTCCCTTATACATTAATTCCATTTTTTGCAAGCGGCAAACTGCTTCATAATAACAAATATAAACATAATAAATTAAATATTTTAGCATATATAAATTTTTATTTATTACATTCACTTAAGTTACCCTTATGTATGCATATACATTTCACATAAAGTAAATAAATTTTACTTTAGACACATTATTATAAATGAAAGGTAGATATTTTACTTGACTGAATTTATTTGATACATTTAAGAATATTATGTGCATAGCTTTCGGAGAAGAAAAAGTCAAAATAAATAATAATTTTTTTAGTATAATTTACAAACAAAAATTGTTTTAAATGCATTGCAAGCAAATCAATAAATATTTTATTCCATTATAACTTTTGCCTGAAATATAAAATATGAAATATTATAGCAACTAAATATATATATTTTAGTCAAAAAGTACGGAAAATCTCTTTTTTTGCTGCATGTTCTTTCTTTTCCCGTTTCTGTAACATGCACTCGTGTATCTTCTCTAATTTCAGATGAATAGATTCACAAGAAATAAATAAGGAACTGAATCTTTAAATTCGCAGCACTGCTGACGAATAAGGAATACATTTTATTGTCGAAATAATTGCAAGTTTCTCCATTGCATTTTATACATTATTTTATAACTCCTTTGTTCAACGACTTTCGACCGACAAACATGTCAATAAATGGTCCAAAATAGTAGTTCTGAAGAACTGCTATGTTTTTGCAACAAATGAGAGCAGAATCTTTATTAGAATCTATTTCTCTATGCAGTGCAACACAAATCTGATACATTATGGAATAAATAAATTTTGGAACCAGTTTTTTCTTTGTAGAATTGGTTGTTTTGTTAGGTTTTAAGGTGTAAAGTCCAAAAAGAGCGCCAAACTACAATTATGGGGGAATAATATATTTTATAAAATCAGATATATATATATATATATATATATATATATATATATATATATATATATATATATATATATATATATATATATATATATACTTATAAAATTTAAAAACATAAAAACAATACTGAAATCAAGAAAAAAGAATGACATTTAATTTGATATAGTCCTGTAGATCTCACGAATCTGGCCACAGACACTCAATGATTTTTTCATACGTTTTCGCTCATCGACTTATGGAACGGAAAACGGCATCAGATACAATGGAGACTTAATTGCTGCATTGGCCCTTCTATTGCCATCGAGAACTATGTTGTCAAATAAAAATGTAATATAATATCAGGTGGCAGCAATGGAATCCAATACTTCCCGCAAGAGGATACCATGAAAAACTACGTTACATTTCTCTAAAACTTCTAAAACATTCAAGCTGTCAGGGTACACAAGATTTACGGTAATTTGATGCATTAAATTTCTGAGGAGCCCGAGACATATTTTAGCTTCCGCAGACGACAGACGAATAGTGCTGTTGTTTTGATAACATCTGTTCGTCAGTGGCCTTTGTGTTGCATTTCTGTTTTGAACAAAGGAGTTAATTATTTTAATTGTTGGCTCATTCCAAAGCGATTGCTCAAAACCGTTATTTGAAACACTTCTAACATGAAATTGATCAAACAGTAAGAGGGTAATTAGTGGGGGTGATAGAAGGTGGTTTCTCCATAAATGAGCACCCAACAATCGCATGTATGTGCAGGACAATGCAAAGCAGATTTCATGACGGGTGGACATTTTCCCAGAGCAGTAAATGAGAGTCAGCTGCATTAGTTCATAATCTAAGGGTAATTGTTGGCATATTCCCTATATATACATACATTATATAAATATATATATATATATATATATATATATATATATATATATATATATATATATATATATATATATATATATATATATATATATATATATACATATATATATATATATATATATATATATATATATATATATATATATATATATATATATATATATACATGTATATATATATATATATAATATATATATATATATATATATATATATATATATATATATATATATATATATATATATATATATATATATATATAATATATATATATATATATATAAATATATATATACATATACATACATATATATATATATATATATATATATATATATACATATATATATATATATACATATACATATATATATATATATATAATATATATATATATATATATATATATATATATATATATATATATATATATATATATATATATATATATATATATATATATATATATATATATATATATATATATATATATATATATATATATATATATATATATATATATATATATATATATATACAATTAATATTCATATTATTATTACGCATACCATGGAATTTGATACCCTACGTAAAATAAGTTCACTTACAGAAATATAATCAACAAAAAGATTATATTTAAGTTTCAAAAACAATTTTAAATTTTAAAGCAATACTAAATAAAACTATTATTATTGTAATATTTGAACAAGAAATAGTTTATATTATATTTTTTTAATATTCAAATACATAATTATCAGCTAAATCGTTTATGAAGGAGACAGTAAAATAATTATTTAAATACCATTGAGAAAAATTTAATAAAGCAAGTAATAGTTTATTATAATGTAATAATTATTATTTAATTAATGTAAAAAATGTAAGGGGAAATGGTGATAAAAATATGATTTTGCAATTCCGCGAGATAATTGTATAACAATGACTCATGTGATATTCAGTCTGTTGATGGTATTCGAAGGTTTGTAGCAATGAAAGCAGCATTTATCTCCACACTGTTGTGCTCTGGGAATACATAATAAATTATGAAAACTCATCAGATTATCATTCTTTAATATTTTAACAGAAATTTTCAGATAAATGCTGCGTGAAAGGAAAATATTTCATTTTTAACGAAAAGTTATGGAAAAAATATAAAACTAATACTGCTAAGGAAATGCTTAATCGAAAACCATCTCTGCCATTATGATAATTCTATTTTATTATTTTTTGTACATTAAGGACTGTTTGTACATGGACTAACCTTGCTTGTTTTGTCGAATAAACTTTTTTAAGTAACTAAAATAGTTTATTCAAAAATCATAGTTTGTAAAAAATAACCAGCAAGCAAAATAATAAATATATTATGTAATTTTGCTCATTCAATGTTTTTAATGAAAATAATTTTAAAGCAAAAGTTTTCTTTTAATAAAATTACTTTGCAGAAAACGTTTTCATTCTAGTTTATTTAATAACAGCATATTTTATCTGCAGTTTCTAAAAAAGATTTAAGCAACAATAGTTATATAACAAATATTAAATGAAAAGAAATTTATAATCCTTTTAAAATCATATAACATAAAAAGCTTTTGTAATCAGCTGTAAATAAATTGTTCAGATAATAAAATTAAGTATTGTTTGAAATTGAATGTATTTGTAAGAATTTTAAATCAAAGCAAAAATGCATTGAAATTTAGAAAGACAGAGAGATTAAAAGAAAAATGTTTCTCTCTTCTTACAGATTCCTGATAATTTTATATAAAGAAAAACAATGTTTCTTAAATTGATTCAAAAAATACTGTTTCAAACATAACTTTAACTATTCGTTTGAAAAAGAAACATTTTTATAATGAAATACATTTTAGCTTTGGTATTAACAAAATAAGCTTATTTCATAATATCATTACAGAAATTGCCTAAACTGTGAATTCTATAAATCCTTTGTGAACCAATTGCAATAAATATGGTGTCTCCTTTTCTGCACGCATTTGAAATCACAAGTAAATAGATGCTTGATAAGGAATCAAAGACATTATTACATTTGACGATTTATATTTTTATTTTGAAAGATTAGTCTATACTTGTTATATATAAATTAATATAAATTTCCTTTACGATACTCTCTACCTCAGCATTTTATTTCAATTAGCCACACCAGCAATGCATTTCACGCATTTATTAAGTATTTTTAGAGTCAGCAAATCATCATCAATCAGGGAAGTGAATGATAATAACTGCAATAAACAATAGGGTAACTTACGATAGCAGCAAATGCCTTTTACATTACATGCATTAGAAACGTTTTATTTACAATTTATTAAGCTTGTTCAAGTTACTTTTAACATGGGCAAACAAACAGCAGTCAGCATAGATATACAAACTGAACACAAATAATGTGCTAGAACTCTTTCATCGAGTATACGCATCAGACTCTCTCATAAGACTACAGAAAACAATCCATTTCATACATTGTCATTGATGTTATATGATGTCTATGTATGATCCATATCGTCCTATTTATTATATAAAACTAATAAGGTCAGCTAATAAATGCGCGTAGCTGTGCGCTCTGTACATTGGATTAGTCATGATTGTGTATTTATAAGTGTACTTTTTCAAGCTACCGATACTTGAAATGCCCAGAGGAGCATTTTTCATTCCTGTTCACCTAACCCCAAAAGGAAAATGAGGGAACGGGAAAGTTGGTCAACTTTGCAAGATGCTCCGGTTGCCTTTGTCCCAACAGATAAAAAGTATCCCAACAGAACTAAAAAGTTCATTCCAGATCTATAAGCACCCCTCCATCCTGAAGCAGATTAGAGGCTGCTTCAATTTTATTGACACATCTTCCGACATATTTCATTAGCGTCCTAATGTTTTTGTGGTGCTAATTCCAGTCAGAACAAACAAGAAAATGATTTTTGGAACAAGAGGTCTGTGAACAAACTTATTGCAGGAAAGAAATTTCATAGAAAAATTTCTTTTCTGGAAAAGGATGGACTTTTCTATCATTTTAACCTGTTAATTGATCCTCTTTTGAGTGCGAATGGCATCTTTTGTCTTCCTATCTTATTTTAATTTAAAATATTAAATGTTTAGAGATAAGAATGTAAAAAAAAATCTTATCTATATAATTTATATTACCAAGAAAAATTTATTTATTAACCCTTTTTTTTTTTGAAGAATTAGGATTAGAAATTTTAAAGGTATCGCATAAAAAAAAACACTTAAATTGTCAAGCTAACTTGATTATTCGGATAAATAAACCTCTGTCCCCTGAAATCTTCAATAAGGTGCTTTCACCTATTGAAACAATTGTAAATTAACTGTTCACGAGATAATTCAGGTACGAAAAAGGGATGAAGACGAAATAAACTATAAATATATATATATATATATATATATATATATATATATATATATATATATATATATATATATATATATATATATATATATATAGTTTATTTCGTCTTCTTATATATATATATATATATATATATATATATATATCCCGAGTAATAAATCATATTTTTAAAGCCTTTTTGCATTTCATCTTAGTTTGTAAAATATAGTATTTTTGCTTAAATTCTAAGCCACTCTTTCAATTTTAAGCAATTGCTTCATATAGTTGAGCGTTTTTACGTTTTTGTTGTGTAATTGAGAGATCCTCTGGATGACGTATTTCATTTGTTAAATATTTTGGGCATCCATTAAAAATGTACAGCATTAGGATTTAATTACGGATATGGTAGGCTCACGACTATTTGTTACCATTTTTCTCATTGAAAGCTTCAATGGTTCTTATAGTTCACTTGGTTTGAAATGCAGTTCACACACCTGGAAGTAAAATTTAAATTAAGGAAGCTGATATACATGTAACAAATAAATTATGTCTTTCTTTATTAATGATAGATTTTCTATATGATATGATCATTAGGATACATCCTTAAATTAATTTAATAGCTTAAAGTTTATATTTATTATCGTTCACTTTTACCCCAAACATTGTATTATTATTAATAAATCAAAAAAAAATTATTTTTCTTTGAAAATTCGAATTTGGAAAATATATAACGAGTAACAAATTTTAAAAGTTCTATAGGAATTCAATTTTAATTTCATTTGAAGTTTTTCATAACTAATAATGTTATTAAAAAATTCAAAAATAAATTAATAAGATAAAAATTCTGCAATTAAACAATGAATGAAACTAATTTACCGTCCCTGGAATGTTTGGTTATTTTCATGTTTTCTATCAGAATTGCATGCATCCACTGCCTTTTAAATCTTCTTGACGTAGGAATCGAAAGAGAAACCATAGGTTCTGTATTATCACTGTGCTTTTACAGGAAATTATGCAACATTATAAAGTCATGTTCTTGATTATTATACAGAATGAAAATATAACAATAAATTTTAAAAATTTCTGGAAAACGAATTACCACTAAATGGTAAATAACACAGAAACAACACAGTCTCAGATAAAGTATCACCTAAAAAGAAAGTGTCAGCCTCTAAATATAACGTCACAATCATTTTGTCACTTGTGAGAGTCAGGCTTTTTACTATCAGAAGGTACTGTAAAAGACATGACGATCTCTACTGGTTTTCACGTGTTTATTGAATCAAATAAATTGGGAGGAGTTAAGAGATTTTTAACTCTTAACTCCTCCCAATTTGTTTTTGGATTCTGTTTCTTTTACTTCGGATTTCGAAATTTTTCATTCTGTTTTCTTCAATTTTCAAAGACAGCTGCTCTGGAGACACCAATTGTTTCAAACATAGTTAGTGTATACTACCTCTCTACCAAACTTTTAATATTTCCACCCAATTAATGCGCCTCATAAAGATTATATAAACGAACAATCACTAAATCATTGTTATGCTAATTTAACAACAGTATAAAATTTATTGATTATTAGTAACCGACATCACGATTACGTGATATCATTTATATAATAGGCGCATACTTAACTTTTCCCATTATAACTAAAATTTGTATCTTTTATATAACTAATTGCAAATTAGGTTTACTGGTAGCTATATTTTTATATTTAATATTTTTCTATAACTTTTATTTTTAATGTTAGAATGTTTTCTTCACCTTAATTTTCTGTGTTTTGCTGAAAGATTTTATATTTTCAGTTCAGTTTAAGATGTTTCCAAATTGCTGCTAAGCATTTTCTTACGACTTGTGAAATTCCTGAAACTTTTCAGTCACATTGCCATTCATTATTTACATTTTTAATTATTATTTGAAGCTTCTATAATGCTATTACCTATATTATTTCTGTTTTCAGTTTCCTTCACCTTTTCTGAGATTTGAGAACTTTTATTATTTATTTCAATATGTATTTCGTTTCCTGCATACAGTATGGTAGTTTTTTGCAGTCTCATTTCACTTCCCGCTAGCTTTAAAGCTGTTTTCTTTAATGGGGGTGTGGTATCAGATTGGGAGGAGTTATTAGTGAATAAATTTCTTTTATTATGACATTGATAAATTAGATTTTAAGCTTTCTTTACGTGTTTATAAATTTTCAACGCTGTTTCTTCTCTGTCACATGGTTTGGACAGCATGTAGGCCGAAGTACGTGATAAAGCATTTTAGTTTCTTCTAACTTCTAAGCCGAGCTGGCAGCCGAATGGTTAGCGCTCTTGCCTTCGGTTCAACAGTTCGTGGGTTCGAATCCCACCTTGGGTATGGATGTTTGTAGTGGTTCGGAATCCACTTTAAGCAGTAAGTCCCGGTCTAATTAGCCCTCGTGTGCAAAAAATGACCGTTGAGCGACAAACAAACCAAACCAACTTCTAACTTCTAAAGGCGATGTTTTTGACTCTTAAGGTTAATTAAACCGGCATCTACAGTTTATAGTGTTGCATCCTCATACTTCGCAGTACCTAGCACTCACCTTCCGTGGAGCAGTAGCTTCACGCCGTTTCCCGTTAAGATCAACAAAGTGAAGCATCATTTGTTGCTGGCATTGATTGAGAGGGTGACCAAGTATGCTCACTCACAGTGTTGCTGGAGCTCCGTGGACTGGGGTAGCGTTAATATGTGACGTCTAAAATCCTTCCGCTGATCTGGCTTGCATGTGGAGAGAAGGGTGCCTGCTCATGTGTGACCTTGTCACCTGACCGTGGTCCAAAATTACTAGGCATTTGGTAATGGGTGAGTATTTCAAACCTGTTAACCTAAAGGTATAGACCGGGGATCGCCTACACCGCCATGCATGTATATATGTACCTATCCTTGAGTCGGGCTCTACCAGTTAGATACAAGCAGCTAGGCGGAGTCTTTGTGAATTTGAAGCAAGACCAAGCTAACCACAAACAAGCATAAGACACCCAATACTTGGCTTGCCATCTCCAGAGGCATCATTTCCCTTGCAGGACATTGCAGTCACTCCCAGTTTTAAATTGCCCCATCCCCCTTTAGCGAATAAGGTGGAACTTCATTGCTCCGGGATTTGAACTCACTCACTACCTGCCGATAATGAGAAGGACGCACTAACCAAACAGGCCAGCACGGCCCTACAGTTTAAATTGTAGTTTCGGTACCATTACAAATACCTACTTCTCAGATGGAGGATGTGAGCCAATAAATTGCTGAACTGAAAGAGAGTCCTACATCCCATAGCCTGTAAATTTGATTTTAATAAAAAAAAACTAACATTTATTTTTTAAGCAGTCAAAATAACTTAAGCCACTAAATTATTTAAATTTTAGTGACATTATAAATGAAGTACGCTAATATTAAACTATGAATCATCATCAATCAATCAACAATCATCTTCTTTGGGACTTGGTCATACAGTGCAGACGTGCCTGAGTACTAGAGATCTTCTATATCTCGAAATACCCTATTCTGCGCTATTTTACCTCCATTCTTTTCGTCAACTTTCTGAAGCTCAATTATGAGCGAAAATACACCCCCTCCTGAGGGAGGAGGGCCTTCTCAATCACAGGCGCCTGTCGTTTGTTCCGGTGGTTTGTCCTTTTCAGGATTGCCTTTGCCGACAAACAATGGCGCGGGATCCTGCACTTCTGATCCCAACACGGATAGGAATACATTGGACAACGCAAACAACACCATTGATATGGAACTAGCACATACAAATTATCTCAAATTACTCAAACAAATTGCTGATATCGAAAGTAATGAAAATCCTGATTATGCAAAATCAAATAAACTTTACCGTGAAGCAATGCGTATTCTTGCTGGCATTGCCTTCCAAAATCTTGAACAAAATACAAAAAATAAAAATTCTGACTTGGGTAAACCCAGTGAAGATACGGAAATGGAAATTCAGTCTGATTCTTCCGAAAGCATTTCACACTCTGAAGCCCCGCCCACTGACGAGCAAGGCTTTACTCTCATTGGTCAAAAGAAGAAGAACAGAAAACGTCGCAAAGCTTCGCAGAAAACGAACAAAACTAAGAAAATAAATACTGAAATATCTCCTATTAAACCAAATTCATCTAAAAACTCAAATAATATTGAAAATATTAATCATATTCATATGGAAACAAATAATAATGAAGCTACAAATGTCACAGATAAAAATATAAATAATAATATACAAACAGATGAACAAAATGATACTTCCGGTTTCCAGTTCGATAAAAAAGCAACTAAAATTCCCCCTATAATCGTCAAAGACTCCAAAGTCACATGGAAAATTCTCAGCAAAGAATTAGATGAACTTATTCCAGATCAATATACTGCAAAAATAAATGGATCAGATAGCTTCACCATCAAAGTTAACTCCCCTGATGCACATAGAAAAACCACAAAATTATTTGAAAATAAAAACTATAAATTTCACTCCTATATTCTGCCTGATGATAAAGATATTAAAATTGTGATTAGAAGCCTTCCATATGATGCAGATCTTGTTGAAATTCAGCAGGAACTTGCCAAAATAGGATTTATGGCCACTAAAGTGGTTCAATTAACTTCTTACAGAAATGGTGAAAGAGTTAAAATCCCACTTTATTTAGTTACACTTCCCAAAACCAAAAAATCAGAAGAAATCTATCACATTCAATATTTAATGCGACTTCGTATTTCTGTAGAACATTATAGAGGCAGAAGAGGCCCACCTCAATGCCATAGGTGTCAACAGTTCTTTCATGCGCAAAATTCTTGTCGTCATGAACCTAAATGTGTCAAATGTGCTGGACAACACCTTACAAATGAATGCACAAAAACTAAAGACGAACCACCTAAATGTGCAAATTGCGATGGCAATCATACTGCAAATTTCTCAGGCTGTCCAAAAAATCCACTCTCAAATGAAAATATCAAGAAAAAAGAATTAAAATACTCTGACAGAGTTATCATAAATAAAACAGTTATGAATAAATCTTACTCAGACGCCATTAAAAATAAAAATACTGTTGACATTTCTGAAGCTAAAAATGTTCTGGAAGAACTAAAAAATATGTTAAATTGGATTAAGGACTCTGGACTTATTGATTCAATCAATGCCATCAGAACTGGCCGCATAGCCACCCCAGTCACCACATCTCAAACCGTTAATGGTTAAGAAAAATAGAAGTTTTCGACCGCTGTCACTTTGTGCTTGGAATGCGAATGGTTTATTTCATAAAATATATGAACTTAATGATTTTTTAACAGAAAATAATATAGATATTTGTCTTGTTTCTGAAACTCATCTCACAGCAAATAAAAATATCAACATTCCTAATTATAACATATTCAGAAGTGATAGAAATCAAGGCCTTGGTGGTGGAACAGCAATTTTTGTTAAAAATTCACTCTCCTCAACTCTACACTCCATTTATAACCATAATTGCACAGAAATTACAACCATTATTTTAAGTCTTCCCAGCATAGATCTGAAAATTTCTTGTATTTATAACTCACCGCATGTTTGCCTTCCTACACAAGTAATTAAACAACTATTTCTGGACAATTATCCAACTATCTTAGGTGGAGATTTAAATTCTAAACACACCAATCGGGGTTGCAATAATAGTAATAATAATGGTCACATCTTATATAGCCTAGCTGATGAACTAAAACTTAATACATATGCACCTGATTCTCCTACGTACTATCCTTTTGATCACAATAGAAAACCAGACATTCTGGACCTCTTCATAACCAATTATAATCTAAATTTAGCAGTCGATGTCTTACCTGTCCTCTCTTCTGATCATGTACCAGTCATTGCTGTTGCCGGTATTGAACCTGAAGACTTTCCTCGTGAAATCATTAAAACTGACTGGAACCTGTTTCATAATATCCTCTATATCTGCAAAGATGAATTTAAACATCAAAACTCCCCTTATGAAGTTAATAATCAAGTTTTTAAACTCACTAACAATAT
This sequence comes from Latrodectus hesperus, assembly GCA_037975125.1. Classification (NCBI taxonomy): domain Eukaryota; kingdom Metazoa; phylum Arthropoda; class Arachnida; order Araneae; family Theridiidae; genus Latrodectus; species Latrodectus hesperus. The sequence goes on from JAJQOW010001574.1 coordinate 15,030, forward strand.
CTTAAATGCATACAACAACTCTTCTATTAAAACCAATTCTATTAAAAATTATATGGCTCTTCCCAAGGAAATCAAAAATCTGATTAAAGAACGTAATAAAACTAGAAAACATTATCATAAATCTCTAAATCCTGCATTTAAAACACAAATGAATGCTTTAAATAAAAAAATTAAAGAAAAATGTGCCTCTCTGAAACAAGCAAACTGGGAAGATAAAATCAACTCATTAAGCGCTCAAGATAACTCTCTTTGGACTTTAACTAAAATATTGAAAAAAGATAAAAGCATTAATAGAGCAATTCTAGCCTCTTATGGTTTCGTTTACACTGATAACGAAAAAGCCGAAATTTTCGCAGATACCATGGAGAATCAATTTCAGGAAAACTATTCTACTAATAACAACTTCACTGAAAACATTCTTAATGAAACCTCCTCCTTTCTTCAAAATTATATTGCTGAACCCATAGATAATACAACTGAAGAAGAAATTCTCAATGTTATTGCTAAACTCAGAAAACGCAAAGCTCCGGGATTTGATAAAATCACAAATAATATTATTAAAAATCTTCCAGATAATTATATTAAACATATTACCAACATTTTCAATTCCTGTCTGAATATAAATTACTTCCCAGATTACTGGAAAGAAGCGGAAATCATCTTATTCCCCAAGCCAGGAAAAGATCCTACTAATCCAGAAAATCATCGTCCAATTAGTCTCCTACCTACCTTATCTAAAATATTTGAAAGAATCATCTACAATAGACTTAAAATTTACATAAAGTTAATCCCAATAGAACAATTTGGCTTCAGACAAGACCTTTCTACTACTAAACAACTTATCAGAATATGCGAATTCATTGGCAAAGGATCATATCTTAAAGAACAATCTGCTTTTCTCATGTTAGATGTTGCCAAAGCCTTTGACAGGGTTTGGCATCATGGCCTCATCTACAAGTTATTACGTATTGGTATAGCTCATAACATTGTGTTTATAATAAATAGCTATCTTAATCATAGAAAATTCCATATCAAACTTAATAATTGTATCTCCACCACCAGACCAATAAATGCCGGCGTCCCGCAGGGAAGCATATTAGGACCTATTCTATATTTATTTTACACAGCCGACTTCCCAATTAAAGATGACAGACACAGTCTAACTGCATTTTATGCTGATGATACTGGGATTGTTGTTAGATCCAAAAATCCTAACTATGCAATTTCCAAACTACAAAATATAATTACTGATATAGAAACCTGGTGCGACAACTGGAAAATTGCCATTAATGCATCTAAATCAAAACTCATAGTCATCAGCAGAAAACCTGGAAAACATAAAGTTCACAATCAACTCTATATTTTTGGTCAACCTATCGAAAAAGTAACTAAAGCTAAATATCTTGGACTTCTCATCAACAATAGACTTACCTGGACTGCACATATTAAATCTAAAATTGCTGCTGCTTGGCATGCATATCACAAACTTAGATCTTTAATTGGACCGCATTCAAACCTCAATCTTAAACTCAAAAGGCTTCTATATATTTCTACTATTAGACCTATCATCACGTATGCTTCCCCTGCCTGGTGTACATATACCAAACAAGATTTAAAATTATTAAATACCTTCCAAAACAAAATCCTTCGCAAAATTATAAATGCTCCCTACTTTGTAAGAAATAAAAACATCCGAAAAGATCTTAATCTGGAAGATTTATCTCAATTCATTCAAAAACTGAACGTCAACTTTTACAAGCAAGCACTCAAGTGTCAAGCTGGAAACTTTGATCAACTCTTCGAATCACATATCCTCCCTGGGGATGCTCAAGTCAGACCAATTGCGGCCTTTTTCTCATCAGACGCAATACTCTCCAAGGCTTTTGCCTAATTCTTTACTTTCATATCTACATTCACTTAATTTCTTTCTCTTAATTTTTTAAACTCAGATGAATGAGTAGATGCCCTAGGGCAGGCACTCAGTTAAGTACAATGAAATAAAATAAATAAACTATGAAAACAGATGTGTGTGTTAACTAATTTAAATGATCGGTGGTTAATTTATTTGCCACTTAAATATCAGTTATTGATCAAGAAAGCATATTAAACTTGGACGTACAGTTTAAATGTACTTTAAAATAGTACGAAATACACTTTAAAGTGTATTTCGAACTACTATAACCTTCACTACAATCATACTAGATTACATTAAGCCCACTGGTTGGTTTAATTGTCGCTCAACAGTCATTTTTGGCACACGAGGGATAATTAGACCGAGCCCTACGATTTAAAGTGGATTCCAAACCACTACAAACATCCATGCCCAAGGTGGGATTCAAACCCACGAACTGCTGAACCGAAGGCAAGAGCGCTAACCATTTGGCTGCCAGCTCGGCTTAAACCCACTAACGGTTGGCATGAACTAAAGATCACTGATGATTCAACTAACAACTAGGGTTTTCATTATTGAAAGCAGTAATGAAAAAGTGTTGAAACTTTAGATCCCAAAATTTTACTTGGCAGAGCAGCAATTGTATGAGTTTAAAATAAAAGTGGCTGTTAATATATTTATAGAATAATAATCAGAAACTTGTTTTTAGTACAATATGCATATATTAAAAGTAAAATATATGTATTTATATCGTAATTAAAAATACAATGCTTATACATTGCACATTTTACTTTGATTATTTATTTCTTTTATTGATCATCCATATGTGGTGTTTTCACACGAATATCAAACGCAGCAACATGGAGAACTGTGTGTATTTTTAGCTGACAGAGATGTTAAATTTTAATTGCAATAACGGATAAATATATCTTATTCACAAATATGTTGCTTAAAATTCAATAATAGAATTTTCAGTACTTTCTCTCTCAGTTGATGCATATTCCCTTTCAAAGGTCTCATTTTTCAACATAGAATGTCATAAATGAGATCTCGACAATGATGATTGGATAAAAACGAAAAATATATCTATGAGGATATCTTTCTCATTCATATTTAATTTGCTTTTCTTGACATTGGTTACAAATGGTCATAATCGGATTTACGTGTTTATGATGTACTTAATTTAAAAATAGGCGTAAAAATATTTCCTCCGTGGCTGCTAATGCTGTTGAATAATTAATATACTGGCGGTAGAGATTATTTTCTCATATAATCATTAAATTGATAAAGATTTGTAGATATATTCAGCCAACTTTGTCATAGTAATATTTTTTTTTCAAATCTTAAACATATTGATCATTTGTATTTTCAAACATATGTTTACTTCATTTAACAGAGAAAAAAGGGTGTACCAGGTATGCAACTTTAGTTAATCTCCCTTTGTTCTTAAGATTGGTATCTAAATACAGTATAATACAGTTTTTTTTTTCATTTTATTGATCGATAAATTGAAGAAAATAAATAGTCTAAAATGCACTCAACCAGTTAAATTATGGAAATGAACAAGCTAATAAGTTTTTGTGATTTATGAATGTCTCATACACTTATTCAAATAGTTTGATCAAATGAAATCGATTCTTTTTTAACTTTACTTAACCCCACGCAGCTTAAATCTTTTGGTGGAGATGACCTTGAATGTAAGGTAATATTATTATTCTTGCTAATATTATTTTACGATGAAAATTTTTGTAACCCCTGATACATAATTTTATGCAATTCATTTTTGTTATACTGTTGAAGTATGCAATAATGAGTTCCAACTTATATTAGATGAACTTTTAATTGGCAACTAAAATACTATTACTAAAATCTGTTTTCTAAATGAGATTTGTGCAAGGTTTGACTCATAACTTCTAAAACGTAATTTCCAATAGATAATTTAATGTTTCAAACAATTAATTATCCCAAGAATTATTTCTTTTGGTTTAAATGAATTCAAATAAACCAAATTGTATCTTTTACAACTAATGTTAGAGTCAGACAATTCATTATCAGTCATGACAGTATGAAATCGATCAGTATGCTAGATGACAAGAATTTTGAGCATCGTATTTTTTCACAAAGGAGTGGCAAGAAAATTATGTAAATTTCAGGGTGGTACCACCTTACCGAGTTATACAATTTACGTGAATAGCGCTGATCTTCAGCGCACGTCGGATAAGATATAAACTGAGGAACCAATAGTGCAGGCAATATTCTCGCCATTATTGCCACTTGGATGATAATCGCTGAACACTTGTTTTAATCGCAAAGGATTCTTGTAATTGCTGTGAAGGTCAGTTCCTCGTTGAAGGAGTCAGTTTCAGCAGACAGAAGAGTTAAAGAGCGGCATAGTGATCGGACTGATAGGGGCAGGTTGGTACAAATGGCAAGTCGCAGCTGAAAGACACCTGGGCACTTCCACAGTGTACCGGCTATGACGAATATGGTTGAAACAAGGAAATGAGGAACATTATCGGGGTCCTGTCTGTGTAGCCAGAGTGTTTTTAGAACGCATGTAATTTACGTGTCCAATGGGAGGTGGTTTTGGTCCCGAAAATCATGTCTGCTGAAATTTTGCAGCAGGTGCAAGAATCCTGGATGCTACCATATTTAGCAGAACCATTTGCTGACGGTTGATTTCTAGTAGCCTGAGCTCAAGGTGCCTGTTAGGAAGAATATCATTCACCCCATAGTGTAGACGGCAACATCTGGATTAGTGCTGGGTTAGAGCGATGTGGACGACAGAGTGCCAGAAGATCATCTTTTCAGATTAGTCACACTTCTGGTTCTTCAGTGATATTTGCAGTGTACAGTTGATGTGAAGAAAAGCTCAAACCTGCTGCAGTTGTTGAACGTTCCACCACGCGGCAACGCAGCATCGTGATTTGGCGCGAAATTGAGTAAGATTACAGGTCACCTTTAGCTCGTTTTCACTTCATTAAGATAGCCCAACGTTACGTGAATTATGTGCTGAAGTGGATGACACCCCCTACCTACAAAATGTGCCATTGACCTTTATCAGCAGGATAAAGCCCATCTGCTTAATACTCGCATCAGCCAACGTGTCCTGCATGGTGTGCAGTGGCTTCCCTGGCCACCATGATTGCTAGATCTTTTATGAATTGAATATATTTAGGATATGATTGGACGCCACTTTCAGACGACGCACTTTGACTAATGGTTTACAGGGATTTTTGAGGAATTTATCAGTATGCCATCTAAACTCTCTTTAAATCTGTGCCTAGAGTATTGCTTTGTATCGCCGTCCTACATCCTACTAATCAGACCTTGTTTTCGCTGTGTATTATGAATATCATTTCGAAATGCAGCTCACTTATTGTTCGTTTCTATCTCTACCTGTTTGCTGAATTTCGCCTTTATTCTGGCTTCTCCTTCTTGGTGATGCATTTTATAGCAGTGTATTTGAAAGCTTTATTTTTTCAACATAATAATGAATTATTTTTAATTTATTATTTATAAAATTACACAAGAAAGGTTCACTATTTTAAAATCATATATTTATTTTATATAAAAAATTTGTAAATGTTTAACTATAATATGTTTAACCCTTTATTAGAATTACATGTGAAATATATTTCTACAAACTATAAATTATTTTTATGAATTGTACATTTTTATAATGTCCTTTTTTTCAAAAAATTCCTATTTCAAAGGATAAAATAGACTTTTCTTATCTCGACGCTTAAATTTACGGAATGTTGGACGTTTCAATAAAAAAAGGTAATAAAATTTGTCAAATTTGCCTACTTGTAAATATTCTTTTCCCGCCTGAATCGGAAAGTCAGCAAATTACTGATTTCTGCCCCTTTTGCATGAATTCCAGTAGTGATTCATCTCATTAAGAGAAAACGATAGAAGTATGACGAAATGGGGTTCGTTTCAAATTAACAAGAGAATATTGTCTTTTGAAATAATTCCTTTAATAAATATTCTTTGGTTTTTACTTCTACTTTGTTAATTCAGTAGAAATGCGTGTATATTAAAACAATTGATAAACAAATGTATTAAAATGAAAAGCACTGAAAGGTGAGTTGTAAAATATTTTGACCAAAATGTACGTTTTATTTCAGTTAAGAGAACTTGTTATTGAACACTTAATATGTACTTCAGCATTCAGTTCAATATTTTATGGCTTTATTTAGCTTTGGTCGAGCATTTTTAGCATGGCTATGAAAATGGTTTGATGCATAATTTTGAAATAAAAATTTGTCAATAGAATAAAGCGTGAAATTCATAAGTCACTAATTTTGCTAACGTGAGTTTTCTTCCATTTTTTTATTTTATTGAATATTTCGATATTTATAATTTTAAGAAAGTTCTGAAACAGTAAAATTAAAGTATGTTTTCAAATTTTTAAAAACTTCAAATATAAAATGTAGTAAATTAATTTTAAATTAAACTATAATTAAAATGTACTACACATACTTAACTGTTATAAAACATTCTTTTATTCTGTAATATAATATATTACAGCCTATTTTGTACATTATATAAAATGAATAAAAAATTTCACATTTATTATTATCTTGTTAGCCATGTTTACAAAATTTTGTTTGGAAGGAAATAAATATAAATTCTACATGCAAAAAATATAATTTCAACATGCAAATATAAAATTCGTCATTAAATAATACTTCCATAAAAATACATATTTATGGTATTGGAATAGCAATTGATTCATTGATATGTTTAGTAGTTGACTTTGAAATCATGTCGAAGTACTGCTTGGAGTGTACAGTTGCATCTCGAGATCTCGGGAAAGACAGGGCTGAGTTCCATATTCGGAAAGAAGGACAAAGAGAAAACTTCCAAAAAAGCTTTTGAGGATAAGCTAGGAGCATGGAAATGGTTGCTGCATCACTCATTTGGAAAAGTTCTCTTCCATATAATATGTTGTACTCAACAATTATAATGTGATTCTAAAACATTTATTTGCTTGAAGGAAGAGAAAATTTATAGTGATATTCCAATTGTTAAAGAAGAGTGTATTAATCATGTTGCGAAGAGACTGGGAAAAGAAATTTTTAATGTTATAAAAGAATGAAGAGTGAAAGGCGTCACACTTGGTGGTCGAAACAAAATGATTCAAAGGAAGAAACTGCTGTAAAACTCCAAAATTTTTATTGGAAAGCAATAAAAGGTAATGTCCCTGATATTATCTTTTATTGCTTTCCAATAAAAAAAATGAAAAGATGAAAACTTCAATTTTAGAGAGACTCTTTATCTCTGTATGTCAACACACACACAGATATAAACCCCAACATAAGAAATTTCCCACGGGACGTTTATCATGGTGCTTTTATCAAAGAGCTGTGGCATGTAATGAAATACCACAAAGTCACTCACTGATGAAGACTAAACTTTCAGAAAAAGTAGTCGAGAAGATACTACCAGTGTATAAGGAGTGTCTTTGAATGAAAATTTTCTTCTTTGTGCTTCTGCAAAAACTCAAAATGCAAATGAAGTTCTTCTCAGTTGTATATGGAAACAATGCTTTTTGCCATTTGTATCTAAAAAAAGACCCCCAGCCATGAGCGAGTTAAATTTTAGAAATTTTATTACAACAAAACGACAGGTAGGAATATTGTTTGTTCATACTCTAAACTGCATAGAAAAAAGATGTAACAAAACTTTAATAAAAAACACGAAGATCATCAGATTTTTATAATGGCAACAAGAGTTAAAAAAATATAAAAAATAAAAATAAAATCAAAATATATTGCGTACAGTGCAAGAGCATTTTGAAAAAATATGTAATTTAAAAAATATAAGATGTATGCGTTTAAAATTTTAGAGCATTAATATTCTACCTGCATAAAATAAATACAGGGTGATTATAAAAAAACTTTGCCAACATCTGCACTTCTAGCGTCCATTCTATTTAACCGATTAAGATGATATTTCAAATATAATTCTTTTGAGATATGCGCTCGAGATTCTGTGAATGGCAACTCAGTGGCCCTCGCGGTTACAGTTATAGTGACAGAAACTCGAAATTTTCGAATGGCAACGTCTACTTTTTACCATCGCAAAATGTTCAGCACATGCGAAAACCCTAAATAGCGTTGAAACGGTACCGATATGTCTAAAAACGGACGTGCTCTGCAAACACAAAAAAGAAATCTGAAAAACGGCCAATAAAACACGATTTGGGCGCACGCAATAAATTTGCATGTGACAGAGTCAAGAAACCAATCACAGAACGCCGGTCGCCAGATATTCAGCGTAGGAAACCTATAAAATACCAAGCGGGTATGCGAAGTCGTCATTCGGGAACTCACACATGCCGACGATATGAGTCTTCCTAGGAAAGTTCGCGGTGAATTGATCAAACTCTATTACCAAAATGGGATGAACGCTGCGGAAGCCTTGCGTGTGTATCGCCGCAATCATCGACAAAGACGAGGCCCATGTACTCTGCAAGCTCTGCGTGATTTAGTGCGGAAATTCGAAGATACAGGCTGCACCTGTGACAAACAGCGCTCCGGACGGCCAACTGTTTCTGAGGACGCTGTCATGGGAGTGCACCATACAGTGACTGCAGGACACACAGAAACCGCAAGAGGCATAGCGCGTGTTGGATATTCCGAACTCAACGGTCCGCAAGCTCTTGCGCTCGGTACTTCACATGTTTCCCTATCGGTTTCAGCGCGTCCAGATGTTGGAGCCGGGTGACCCACAATAACGTCTGGACTTCGCAAATGCATTTTTGTTACGATATGATGCGGATAACGACTGGCCACTTCGCATACTATGGACGGACGAGGCGCATTTCACCTTAAATGGCAGCATTAACACAAAGAATTGTGTGCTCTGGGGAGAGACGAATCCTCATGCTGTGGCGCCAGTACCATTATTTGACGCCAAAGTGACTGCGTGGTGCGGCATTACAGCTACATTTGTTCTGGGCCCGTTCTTCTTTGAGGAAACGACCCCGACTGGCCCTGCAACATGTTCTGTAACGGGCCCTCGGTATGTAGCCATGCTGAAAAATTATGTCTTACCGGAGTTGCGTCGGCTGAATGCACTCAATGACATTGTTTGGATGCAAGATGGCGCACCTCCACATATAGCGAGGTCAGTTAAAAGGCTCCTGGATCAGCATTTTGGTGATCGCATCATCTCACGCTATTATCCTTTTCCGTGGCCTGCGCGATCCCCAGATCTGACGCCTATGGATTTCTGGTTTTGGGGCTATCTCAAATCCAGAGTTTATCTGTGCAATCCTCAAACATTGTCGGACTTAAAGGATTCTATACGGCGTGAGATTGGAAACATCCCTCGTGCCATGTTGCGTGCAGCGACATTGTCCACCGTCTCCCGCCTGCAATGCGTATTTGCCTGTGATGGCACTCATGTGGAAAATGTTTGAAATTAATAAGGATTTTTTTTCTCTATGTGTTCTCATCATTGAGCAGTGTCTTGTCTCTGTCGTATGCATTATTCCTCCATGCGCCTTGAAGAACTGTTTGTATGTGTATAACACGTCGGTTTTCGGACATATCGGTACCGTTTCAACGCTATTTAGGGTTTTCGCATGTGCTGAACAATTTGCGATGGTAAAAAGTAGACGTTGCCATTCGAAAATTTCGAGTTTCTATCACTATAACTGTAACCGCGAGGGCCACTGTGTTGCCATTCACAGAATCTCGAGCGCATATCTCAAAAGAACTATATTTGAAGTATCATCTTGATCGGTTAAATAGAATGGACTCTAGAAGTGCAGATGTTGGCAAAGATTTTTTATAATCACCCTGTATATATATAATAAAATCCAGAAATGAAAATGTTATGCACACTATAAATAAGATTATATGTTTTTCTATTATTTTTCCAATGCCTTTGTATATGAAACAATTTTTAAAATTTATTACTTTTTATTATGTTTACAATTTTATATTTATCTACAATTTTAAAATTAATAAGTATATGCTTGTAATTTATGCTTTCTATATGCAATAAATATGTTGTAATATAATTTTTTCAAATGTTCGAAAAATTTTAATAATGCAGTTTGTAAATTTTAATTAATTAAATTAATTTTAAATAACATTTTTTTCAAATAATAAAACATACTTTGATGAAAAATTCAATCATATATATATATATATATATATATATATATATATATATATATATATATATATATATATATATATATATATATATATATATATATATACAGTATGTCCACTAAAGTCCTTTGCCACCCTCTTAACTTTGAAACGGCTTCTGCTATATTCATAAAAGTGGTGTCTAGGTATTGTGAAATACCCATGCGCTAATCAATAAAACAGAGTTCTACGCTACCTCGTGAAAGACTGCGGAGTGCGCATTCCTATCTCGAAAACGGAACAAGATAGAGAGAAAAAGTGATTTAAAAAGTTGTAGAGCATCCTCGATTTTGTACGAAAAGATACCTTGCAGGAATTAATATGAAAAATACAACGGTTAAAACGCGCATTTATTGTTTCGTGCTGTGACGTGACAAAACTATCTAAGAAAGAAAAAAAGACAAATAGTTACAACAATATACTTTATTTAAGATGTTTAAACTTCGTACCATCAGCTGCAATGCACATTTGGATCCTCGCTTGAAGATCACGTTGCATACGTTGGAACACGTGAGCGTGATACGTCGTTTAAGGTCCTGCAATTTTTGTGGAAAATGCATTTTGGTGTGTATATTGATATAAAATAAGTTTAATAAAAATGTAGTTAAAAATATAAAAAACTATTTTAAATACAATTTCATTTATTGAACCTAAAACTTAACCATTTAATTGTTCTGTTTCTCACATATTCGTTCACCTGGAATAACCATAAATATTTCTTATAATTTTGGTCAGTGAACTTTTTGCACATACTAAACTTGCTGCAGATAAACAAACGTAAATTCAGATTTGATCCTTTGATGCATGTAAAATATCGTTATGGATTACAAGATTTATTCTGTTTATAAAGTTCATTTACCGCAGGGTAAATGTTAATTCAAAAGAAATGTATCAGCCCTATTTGTACAATTAAAATAAAATATATTATATAATAGTCATTAACTTAAAATAGATTGGTAGATAAAAATTATATTTTTTAAATTAAATATTGTAATTTGTTTTATAATTATAGTTTTGCTCATCTTATTCCAGCTGTTCTCTCATCAGAATGCGTTTACTAAAACAGGTCTAATAACAACAAGCGATTCTATAGTACATAATTATAGGTTTCTCTCCATAAAGTTACTTTAAAAAGGTAAAATTAGTCATTGTAATGCCATCATAAGTAACATTGGAAATAAATTTTCTGAACTAGTTTCATGGCGCCATCACCTTTTGTTGATACATTCTAAGTCTTTATAGTTATCCTGTTTAAAAAAATTGCATTATAAGAACCGTGGATTGCTATTTGTAAACTACACTTTTTTGTATATGCATAGTATTTTGATTAATAAGTTTAATTTTAGGTAAGCCTATTGCAATATCTTAGTTATAATGATAGTGTCCTGTTAATCATGTTGTTCATATCCATTGTTCCTCCTAACTTGAACATGTTTATATAATCTGAGTGCCAATTTATACTCATTCCTCATAAGATAGTGCCAATGGCATTGCATTGTTTCACCTGATACAAAACTAAATAGCTATCACTTTAGAATAGGAGTTAGGTAGGCGGAGCCACTGAGATAGGAAAGGCAATGCTCCGAAAGTTAACGCCTCACTTATAGTATTTTTTAATTAAAAATAAAACTGAATAGTAATACATTCTGTATAAATTAAATAGAATAATTACTATTTAAGTTCTTTTTTGATAAAATAGTCTAAAATTTATACAAATTGTTATAGGATATCGACACCTAAATTGTAAATTTCAATTTGAAAAAAAAATTTCGTTACATCTTGTAAGGATTTTTTATATTTTTATTCATAAAAGTATTAACTGCAGTTGTCATGGAAGTGGAAATTCTTGTCTTGGAAATGGAAATTAAATATATATACAGTGTGTCCACTAAAGTCCCTTGCCACCCTCTTAACTTCGCAACCGCTGCTACTCAATTTATAAAAGTGGTGTCTAGGTATAGTAAAGTAGCCATGCGCTACCGAATGAAATTGACTACTGCGCCACGTGGTAGAAAACAGCGGAATTAGCAATTTTATCTCGAAAACGGAATGAGATAGAGAAAAGAAGTGATTTATAAAGTTGTAGAGCAACTTCTCGATTTAATACGAAAAGATACCTTGTAGCCATTAATGTGAGAAATCTACGGTTAAAACGCGCATTTGTTGTTTCGTGCTGTGACGTGACAAAACTAGCTAAGAGAGAAAAAAAGACAAATAGTTATTACAATATTCTTTTTTTAAGATGTTCAAACTTCGCTCTCCGTCAGCTGCTATGCACATTTGGAACCTCACTTGAAGATTATGTTACACACGTTGGAGAATAAAGCGTGACACGTTGGAACACGCTACCGTAATGCGTCGTTTAAGTTCTGCAATTTTTGTGACGGAGACGGATACACCTGCTGTTTCAAGTATCCCCACAGGAAAAATTCCAGTGGAGACTAATCCGGAGTATGTGGAGGCAATTCTTCAAAACCGCCACACCCTAGCATTTAGTTGCCAAATTCCTTGACGAGGTACTGCTTCACTGGAGATGTCTTGTGAGCAAGCATACCATCATGTTGAAACCATAGATTCTTAAGATTAAACAACGGTAGATTTTCTACAAAATCTGGTATTACCTTCTGTAGCAATTGTAAATATCGTGCACCCGTTAACGTGCTATTGTAAAATATTGGGTCTATCAGATTTTTATTGTAAATTGCGCACCAAACGTTAATAGCATACCGCATTTGATGTCGAACGTCGACGAAATATTTAGGATTTTCCAGCGCACAGTAATGGGTGCTTTGCCTATGGTACATGCCATTCCGTGAAAAGCATGCCTCATCTGTTTACATTATATCTGCCAAGAATGTTGGCTGGACCTGTAACTGATTCATGACGAAGTTGCACCATGCATAGCGTAACTCGGCATCCCCGTCTACTAAAACCTGTTCAGGCGTTGGTCGGTATGGATGAGCACCTGATTCGCTTAGGATTTTCCTAACCTGACTTTTGGAGGGACCACAGTGTTGACTGATCCCTCTTACGCTGCATTTCGGATATTTGAGGGCATATGCTAATACATCATTCGTTTGAACTTACCGTCCTGCCTTAGCTTGTCTGCCAGATTGAGGTTGACTAGTAACGCATCCTGTCTCCCTTAAACGTTTTACAACAGTTACGATGATTTGATGAGAAGGATGCGGGACTGTGCAGGGAAATGCTGGTGGTACAACCTTGCTGCTGATCGTGCCTTGCGTCGACATTCACCGTACAATAAAACCATCTCACAATACTCAGCCATGACCATGAGCATCAATATACTACAGCCCCAAGAATATCTCTTTTATAGTTTTCTCAGATCAACAGGCGTCACGTTTCTTACGTATTTGAATACTGCATGCATATTGTTGGAATTATTTTTAACACTTCCGTTCTTCCCATTTTGAAATAAAAGTGAAAAATGTAATCACGAAAACGATTTTTTGTTTTTTCAAATACGCACACGTACGATGTGCCACGTCACAGCACGAAACAACAATGCGCGTTTTAACCATTGTATTCTTCACATTAATGCCTACAAGGTATCTTTTCGTACTAAATGAAGAGATGCTCTACAACTTTGTAAATCACTTTTTTACCTATCTCGTTCCGTTTTCGAGATAGGAATGCTAACTCCACAGTTTTTCACCAGGTGACGCGGCAGGTGGTTTCATTCAGTAGTGCATGGCTACTTTACTATACCTAAACACCACTTTTATGAATATAGAAACAGCCGTTTCGAAGTTAAAAGGGTGGCAAGGGATTTTAGTGGACATACTGTATATAGCAGAATTTATTGAGGGAAGGCTTATTATTAGAAAAAGACCCTCAGTTCTCTTTCTATATTATGAACACCTGTTTACTTTCCGTTTAAAAAGCTATCGCTTGAAACCCACTTTCACAAAGTTTGGATGTTTGAAATGGTAACAGAATGCGAAATAACCAGATTTTAAGTACAAAAATCTCGTTTTCTACTCTCTAACCAAAGTACAAAGAATAATTTTAATTTAATAATTTTTGTCTTTCGCTATTTTTCGTGAAAACTATGAAGATTTTACATTTTTGGCAATTGTGAGCCTTTGGGAGTTTTATGAAATGGCTCCTTAATCCTCTCGTAACTTGCCATCAGCAAGAAAATATTTAGTAAAATTCTTTACGATCATGGCAAATGGATTTCAATATTAGCAGAAACAACCTGTTAATCAACCTTGTAAGTTTTAACATGATCATCTATATGTGCAAACATTGTTAGATTGTTTTTCTTAAATTTCTGCTTTACAATTCCTTTTTTCTGCATAAAAATATTTATTTTTTCACTCGTATGCAATTTATGTGTATCTGATCCTTGGACTCTAAAATTAAAATTATTTGATTTCTCGATCATTTCGACTCCAGTAGCTCAATTTCAGCATAAATTAATCACCATGAAAATTCTATGCTTCCGGTCAGTTTTGCTCTTCAAGAAAAACGGCAATTTTTCGTCTTAATATATGAAAACATTGAAAAAATTTCTCATGTTTTAACCATTTAAATTCGCAATAAAATAGTAACTTTGAATTTACTGCATATATTATATATATATATAATATTGTTACAACCGAAGTATACTGTAGAACCCTAACAATATTCAGGCCAGCATTGAAAGGCAAAGGTTCTTTCTTGATCAGGCAATGCATCCAGACGTTCAAGTTGTGGCGGTTTTGTTCTACAAGTACTTGTAAACTTTAGCCTCTTCCGGACATTTAACGAGCATCGTGACATATTCCGAAACAATTTTACCATTTTCAGTTTCCCCTTTTCATGAAATTATTTAAGATAGTTGTTGTTGCTTTGAGTTCAAGTGGTTTGCAGAAATTAATTTTTCTATTACTGCTATATTATCAGAAAATCCTACATAGGCAATGAAATGAGCATTATTGTTAGTATCTGTTGTCTCATCAGGCACCATTGAAAAAAATGTGGCCCGCAACTTCATGACTATACATTTTAAGCTATATCAATAATTTGATGGGTAACACTATCATTTGAAGGAAGTGTGGACTGAAATCATTTTATAAAATTATCTCCAAGTATAATTTCAATAATCTCAATTATTGATAGCAATTTAAGCTTTTTAACTATGATGTGAGTCTTTTTACATACAGCGTTCTGTATGAAACTCTGAAATAAGCAATTAAAGCGTTTTCTTTTAAAAAATTTTTTATTAAAAATGGTTTTTGAGTTTCATATGATTTTAATTTTAATTTAAAGAATTTTCGGGGTTTGTTGTGTAGTAATGATGAAGCATTTCTAAGTTATGAATACTTACTGTGAAGCATATATTAAGTTTCATACAGTCCACCGCAACATTTTTGAACAAATGAAATACAAGGAGCCTTTCTTCTTTGTTTACTTCAGTACATGTAAGCCCAAAATTTAAGTATTCTTGATAACGCTTTCTTACTTTCATTTTCAAAACCACGCTGTTATGTGTACTTGTTATTAATTGACTATGGTGTAATGCTCACTTACGCCTGCTGAAAAATTTTATTTGTAATTCAGCATACATCTACAGCAGTGAATATTTAACACGCTGTATTGATGTTAACAGGAATTAAAAATAATACATGAATTGACTATAGATTCGATAGCGATATAAGGATCAAGTCGAATGAGACTGGCTAAATTTAAATTGGCGTTATCGATTATTCCCCTCCCTATGAAACGCATTTGTTCACATGTGCGATTCACAAATTCCATCTTCTCAATATTCTAGAATATTCGAGACAAATCGAAACTTCTTGCAAAATTACGAGAATGTCTTACACTATAGAAGTAAGAGCAATGAAAAGACACCACATTCTTGTTTCACCAATAGTGAGGTTGTGGCCAAATGTCAATATATTTCCGTATTTTTGGTTAAATTAACCTTATAGAGTAAGTTTAGCCTAAAATTACTGAAAATTCATTATTATTGCATAAATTTTATTGTATGGAAGTTGCAATGAAAATTACGATTGAAAACTGGGCCTTGAATACTAGAAGTTTGAGAAACGTGGTATAATATTTATGTAAACTCTATTCTTTGTAACATGATTCCGGATTGATAAAACGTCCAAAAAAGGAAGTACGTGTCCTTATTAGTATAGATGTAAACAGATAAATATTTCACCATTAATACATTGCTTCTAATACTATACGTAATGGTTTTCAAAATACAAGTAAGTCTATTATAAATTTTTATATTCTAATATAGCAAAATTGATAGATGTTCAAGATAGGTTACGCACATTGGCATATCTTAAGTTAATTATATTTTTTAAACAAGTTGCTCGTGTGCATGATGTTTATAGTATAATTTTGATAATTACTTTTGAAACATAAAATCTGCAACTAACCGATAAAATCTTCTGTGAAAACATGTGAAATATTACCAGAAGGTAATTTCTGAAATTTTGTAAGCGATGCACCAACAGTGGGTATTCTTCCAAACAGCTATTGACAAGCATCTTAATAGCTAAAAGCTGTTATGAAGAGATTTTTAAACATCCCTTCGTAATGTTCATTTCCAAAATGTCAGTTGTCACAGTTGTCAAAATCAGTCGAGAGGCTTTTTGTCTCATGAGACTCATTGTAGATTTCGGGAAGACAGATATGTATATAGAAAACAAAAACTTTAAAAAATTAAGCAAAAGCGTTGTTTAAAAATAGTAAAGAGTGAAACCAACAATGATCAATTTCACTGTTTATGAGATTTATTATTAGTAAACATGATTAATATAATATAAAGATTGCATTTTATAAATCGCTTAATCTCTGGAATTAATTAAAAGGATTCCATTGCATCAAAACTGCGTGTTCACGCATCCTGGGAACACATTTTATAAGTAATGGGGCTTATTTAAGTGTTACATTAATAAAATTAATATTCATATTATTACTACACGCATACCGTGAAATTTGATACCCTACGTAAAATAAGTTCTCTTGCAGAAGTATAATCGACCAAAAATAATATTTCAAATGTTTAACAATTTTAAATTTTAAAACTATACTAAATAAAACTATTTTTATTGTAATATTTGCACAAGAAATAATTTACACTGTATTTTTAATTATTCAAGTGATACCTATTTATAGGTAAACCGCTTATGAATGAGACAGTAAAATGAATATTTAAATACCATTGAGGAAAATTTAAGTGAGTAAAGGTTTATTATAATATAAAGACTATTATTTAACTAATGTAAAAAATGTGCGGGAAATGGTGATAAAAAAAGTATGATTTTGTAATTCAATGAGTTAATTGTATACACAATGACACATGTTGGTATTCAAGCAGTTGATGGAATTCGAAGGTATGTGGCAGTGAAAGCAACATTTATCCGCATTCTTGTGCTCTGGGAATACATAATAAATAATGAAAACTCATTAGATTATCATTCTTTTTTTCATTTTAGTAGAAATTTTGAGCTAAATTCTTTGTGAAAGGAAAATATTTCATTTTTAACGAAAAGTTATGGAAAAAATATTTAAAAAATTGTGCTAAGCAAATGCTTAATCTAAAAAATCTCTGCCAGCACGATAATTTTAGTACATTATTTTTTGTAGTAGTAGTAATAAGACAGAAACAGTTTTGGAGCTTTATGCTCGTAGGCTTATGGCTCGGTTGAGTAAAATTGAGTTTTTTCACAAAACTAGTCTAAAATTTAGAACACCATTTTAGAAACTTATTATTTTTTGTGTATTATGAACTTTGACTTATGTGTGAAGAAATATATTGACTAACTTCGCTACTTTTGTCAAATAATTTTTCTAAATTACTAAAATGATTTTTTCAAAAATCATAGTTTGTGAAAAATAACCTGCAAGGTAAATAATAAATATATTATGTAATTTTGCTCATTCTATGTTTTTAATGAAAATAATTTTGGAGTAAAAGTTTTCGTTTAATAAAATTATTTTGCAGTAAAAGTTTTTATTCTGGTTTATTTAATAATAGTATCTTCCATCTGCTGCTTCTAAACAATATTTAAGCAATAATAATTATATAACAAAATATTTGATAAAAAGAAATTTATAATCCTTTTAAATCATATAACATAAGCTTTTACAATCAGCTGTAAATAAATTTTTCAGATAACAAAATTAAGTATTGTTTGAAATTGAATGCATTTGTAAGAATTTTAAATCAAAGCAAAAATGCATTGAATTTCCGAGAGACAGAGAGATTAATAGAAAAATGTTTCTCTCTTCTTACAGATTCCTGATAATTTTATTTAAAGAAAAATAAGTTTCATAAATTGATTAAAAAAATACTGCTTTAAACATAACTTTAACTATTCGTTTGAAAAGGAAATATTTTTATAATGAAATACATTTTAGCTTTGGTATTAAATAAATAAGCTTATTTCATAATATCATTACAGAAATTGCCTAAACTGTGAATTCTATAAATCCTTTGTTCGCCAATTGCAATAAATATGGTGTCTCCTTTTCAGCACGCATTTGAAATCACAAGTTAATAGATACTTGATAAGGAATCAAAGACATTATTACATTTGGCGATTTATATTTTTATTTTGAAAAATTAGTCTATACTTGTTACATATAAATTAATATAAATTTCCTTTACGGTACAATATTGCAGTTTATTTCAATTAGCCACACCAGCAATGCATTTCACGCATTTATTAAGTATTTTTAGTCACAAATCATCATCAATCAGGGAAGTGAATGATAATAACTGCAATAAACAATAGGGTAACTTACGATAGCAGCAAATGCCTTTTACATTACATGCATTAGAAATGTTTTATTTACAATTTATTAAGCATGTTCAAGTTACTTTTAACAGGGGAATGCAAACAGCAATCAGCATAGATATACAAACTGAACACAAATATTAATGTGCTAGAACTCTTTCATCGAGTGTACGCAATAAACTATCTCATTAAGACTACAGAAAACAATCCATATCATACATTATCATTGATGTTATATGATGTCCATGTATGATCCATATCGTCCTATTTATAATCTATAAAACTGACAAGGTCATCTAATAAATGTGCGTAGCTGTGCGCTCTGTACATTGGATTAGTCATGATTGTGTATTTACAAGTGTACTTTTTCAAACTGCCCAGAGGAGCAATTTTCATTCCTGTTCACCTAACCCCAAAAGGAAAATGAGGGAACGGGAAAGTTGGCCAACTTTGCAAGATGCTCACGGTTGCCTTTGATATTTTTCAGAAGAGCAATCGTATTACAACTATTCCAAGATTACGAGCAAACCCTGCAGCTATCCGTTCATTTCTTGAAACAAATAAGAAAATAAAAAGTATCCCAACAGAACTAAAAAGTTCATTCCAGATCTATAAGCACCCCTCCATCCTGAAGCAGATTAGAGGCTGCTTCAATTTCATTGACACATCTTCCGACAACTCACATTCATGTTTTCGTCCTCATGTTTTTTGTGGTGCTAATTCCAATCAGAACAAACAAGAAAATGATTTTTGGAACAAGATGTCTGAGAACAAACTTATTGCAGGAAAGAAATTTCATAGAAAAATTTCTTTTCTGGAAAAGGATGGACTTTTCTTTCATTTTAACCTGTTAATTGATCCTCTCATGAGCGCGAATGACATCTTTTGTCTTCCTATCTTATTTTAATTTAAAATATTAAATGTTTAGAGATAAGAATGTAAAAAAATCTTATCTAGATAATTTATATTGCTAAGAAAAATTGATTTATTAACCTTTTTTTTTTTGAAAAATGAGGATTAGAAATTTTATAGGCATCGCATAAATAAACACTTAAATTGTCAAGTTATCTTGATGATTTGGATACATAAGCCTCTGTCCTCTGAAATCTTCAATAAAGTGCTTGCATCTATTGAGGCAATCGTAAATTAACTTTTCACTAGATAATTCCGGTACGACAAAGTGATGAAGCCGAAATAAACTGTATATATATATATATATATATATATATATATATATATATATATATATATATATATATATATATATATATATATATATATATATATATATATATATATATATATATATATATATATTTATATGTATATATATATATATATATATATATATATATATATATATATATATATATATATATATATATATATATATATATATATATATATATTTATATGTATATATATATATATATATATATATATATATATATATATATATATATATATATATATATATATATATATATATATATATATATATATATATATATATATATATATATATCCCAAGTAATAAATCAGCTGCCCGATATCATCTCGGGCATGGAAGTTAAAATGTTGAACCTTATTTTGCACAATTTGAGATAATATAAATACCTTTAGATCTTCACAAATTTCATAAAATAATTTACCCAGAAACAAACAATCCCTGTATTATACTTAAATCGAGTAATAATTACTAAAAAATATAAAAATGGCAAGAGTGAGTTTATATAAAGTGATTTCAGGTAACTAATGTTTATTTAGAAAAACAATAAAAAAGATTATTTTCTAAGAATTAAAATAAGGGTTTGAAGAATCTGATTAAAAAGTCAACTTCAAACGCGATTGAATGGTGCGATGGTGGGCTTCCTTTGATTCAGTTGGGCCTCCAATCAAATGTTCTTCTCAATGTCATCGACAGAAAACTAATCAGGAAACTTTATTAGCCGATTCCTATGTCCCATGAGGGGTGAATTAGTTGTCAGCACGCAGATATGCTCTGCATGCCTCTTCAAGTTACGTATTTACTAAATTCAGAATATGTGTGTTTTACCTTTGATAGAATTTTCTTACATTTGTGGAAACTCAGAACAGAATTTTGTAATTTGTAGGTTATCTCATACACAGTCTCATTTTTTATGAACTAAATAGTATTTTTAATTCATTTTTAATTTAGTAATAAACATTAGTGCTTCCTAGCATAAATTTTAAAAACTCTGCAACAATAAATAAAAAGTAATGAATGCGTGTGTGTGAATATTTTAAATTATCCAATTAGATCTGTAACAAAAAGAAGCCAGCGAAACAGTACAACTTGTGTATCACAACAAAACTAATTACGTCTATGACAAAACTAATTACGACTTTACAGTATAAATACAGTGATATTAAATATAAATTACAAAAAAAATAATAAATTTTTTAATCAAAAAGTGAACTTTTAAACCTTATAAATAAATAAAGAATCATTTCGAAGTTTTAAAATAGGGTATTTTTATAATACTTAACTGCGAAGCCAAAAATTTTTATGCATCATAAATTGCTTAGATTTGCACTGAAATGCGACTTCTTTAGTGTCCAGTTTTAAGCAATTTTAACAATTTATAAAGTTTTCGTATTCTGATTTATAAATTTATTTTAAGAGTTCAAGACATTCAATTTACTAACTCATAATTAATTACTAAACAGTTAATTAATTGTTGAATACTAGTTTTAAATGTTGTTAATAGATGTCACCACTATAATTTTTGACGTTTCGAAAATTCTTTACATGTCAATGAATGTGATCTAGAATGCTTTAAAATACAAAGAGAAGTAAAGCATAAAAAATTATAAGTTACAATAATATATTAAAATCGTAGACCAGTTTACAATCTAAATAATAAGCAAAAGGTTAAAAAAATTACATTACTTATCAAAGTTCAGATGTAAAATACTGAGATGATGGGAACATGAATCATAAAACATTTATTTTATAGTTGATTATAATTTTTAAATATAGTTTAGATTTTAAATTTAATGGTACAAATGTCACAATATTTTTGCGACCCAAGAATGCTATATTTATTTGAAAGTATTAGATAAAAGATGATTTTATTAAATTGGATTCCAACTTCTGCGTTTTGCTTTCTCATTTGTCGTGAAGGTGTTGAACTATTTGAGTTTAGAAAATTAAAAACGGGTGATGTTAGTTGTGGAAGCTTCCTTTGATTTCTCATAAATTTATCCTAAAATCTTTCGTAAAGTTCGTATAAGATTAATGAAAATTTTTTTTAAATATAAACTATAGATTCTCCTAACCCATAAATATCATTTTATCCAAACATACACTTTTGAAAATGTTCGTTATGTAATCAATAAAAATAAATGAAATGAAATAAAATAAAAATGTACAGGTGTAAAATTTGAAAAATCTCTCAAAAGATGTTTTACTCAAAAAGCCCAAATAAACATATATACTTTCCTAGCAAAACCGGTCCAACATCATTTCCCGAATCCTTGCATAGGAGAACAGTGTACCCGGATGTTGGAGAAAAACATGGAAATAGAAAAAAGCAATAATATTTCATTTTTTCATTTATTATTACTACTTAGTTAAAACTGTTCAAAGCGTTTACCGGCACAGTATATCACAATGAAATATTGTATATTCAGATCACTAAATAATCTATTAATTATAATTTTAGAAAAATAATAGTATTTTAATTTAAGTTTAGAAAGAAAGTTCTTTCCCAGAATATAAATGAAAAATTTCGAAATTAAAAAACAGCATTCAATAATCCATAAAAAACACATATAGCAAATCTTCGTTCTTGAAAATGTTTCATACGTTTCCTATTAGATAATAGTGTTTGACTTATAAAAGGAGGAAAATATATATTCCATTAATTTGTCTATGTAATACTATAATATGTAGGCATATTAATGGAATATATATCTTACCTACATATTAATTTTTCATACAGTAAGTAAAGCATAGAGGGTAATGGTTTGCGAGGGAAATCCAACTCACATGCAATTCAAAACACACAGAATATTGCTATTATTTGTTAGTAATTGCAGCTTCAATCTGCACCCATTTCAGAGAAGCATGCTGGTGAAACAACTCACTCAGGCCATAATACGGATTAGCGAAACTGGACTGAATATTGTTAAACTATTTTCACAACATTCCGGATAATTCATTGGCATAAGTGAATAAAGTAGATTCTCTTCATCTTATGTTCTGAGGCTTCATTGGGTAACTCATGCACATAACTAGCATTACAGCTGCAAGCATTGCTGGTAAGATTTCTTTAGCGTAGTAGCGCTCCACATCGACATGGGAGAATTCATAATTGGAATCGACCTTATGAATGGAACTTCTTTAGAAATTATGAATCTCATGAATGGAACTTCTTTATTGGGGACAAACTTACTTTAGGTCTTCTGTTCTCAAGATTCAAGACAGATTTCAAAGAAGCGAGAACAGTTATCAATATTGTCAACAAAGTTTCGCTAGCAATATCATTTTAAAGAATCATCATGGGACATGCGAAAGAGATACATTTCATGTGAGAAGACAATCTTACACCTTTCATTAAGCCCAGTGGACCCCGTGTACAGTTGAAATAACATTGGGGGAGGCAAGGATTGCTTAAGCAGCAGTCAAGAAAACGTATCGAGAGCATAGGATGAAATTTAACAATGGTACATAATAGGGAAAAAATCTCAAGATTTTTCTGCCATTCATTTTAGGCAGATGCAGTTAGAGAAATTGAATAAACAAATGCATGTTGCAATGCTTGACACTGCACTAGTAGATTTATCATGTTGTCATAAAAAAAACTTAGAACAAAGAATTTATTCTTAGCTGATCATATTTAAGAATTATTATTCCTAATTATTGAATTAATAAATATTATTTAATTATATATTAAAAAATAATACTATAAATATAATACTATATTTGAAAAAATTAAAATAAAAAATTATTATATTATTTAAATGATTATGGCTAAAATCCTTATTAGTAGTAACTTTAAAAAATAATGCAAAGTATGATTGAAATTTTAAAATATAATTTCGGTTATAATTAATCTCTACTTTTCTTAATCTATTTATATGTATCTTTACGTAATTATTATATTTTGAATTTTAGTCAATGAAATGATTATTTTTGTCGAAAACCTCTCGTAGGCAATTGATATTTAAATAGTATATTCATACTTATGTTATCGTTTAGAAAAATGAAATCTTAATTAATTAAATAATTAATCGTTTCTAATTGTTTACTATTCAAATTTTATAGTTAACTTAAGTATGTCTATATTTAATCAGGGCGTTATTTCAGAGAAATAATATTTATGTTATTTGTGAGATGCATTTTTACACGCACATTATTAGTGTACTTCTTCATTCTATCGTGAAAATGTTTGATGAATGGCTAACAGAAATGAATATAACTTCCAATTTTCACTCATAATATCTGAATGCTATATATACATATTGCGCATGTGTTTAAAAATTATAATAGCATTAATTCACACGTTGAAGACAGAATGTACATGTGTTCGTAAAGCAAACACTTTCTCTAATGTATAAATACTTCAATTTGCGTTAACATGATTATAATTGCTTTTCTCAAATGTTTTGAAATTGCTTGGCATAATCACCTTATTTTGATTTCGTAGCAGAAAATAAATTTGCTTATACTTGACATATGTGCAGAAATCACAAAAATTAGATTGAAACATTGTTAAAAAATGTACATTCATCTCATATAAAAGATGATTAATTTGACAAAGTTAAAGAAATTTGATATTTACACGTCTTAATTGAACTTCCTTAGAATTGACGTTGAAGTTCATTTTCTTTTGTCAAGCATACATTTAAAAAGTAAAATGCTTACAATTAGGAAAAAAATTTGCTATATTGTTTTTCGGTACGGTACCTTTATTTTAAAATAAATCTCTCTCTCTCTCTCTCTCTCTCTCTCTCACACACACACACACACACACACACACACACACACACACACACACACACACACACACACACACACACACACACACACACACACACACACACACACACACACACACACACATATGTATGTATGTATGTGTGTGTGATAATTGCATATTATGAAAGTGATAAATTACACTTCATTTTGCAACGTTTCAATTTGCATGTTCAATGGTTTAAGAGTAATAAAGGTACTATTTATAAAAAAATTTTATAATTTAAAAAAATTCTAACCAGTTTTTCAGAAGTTATATAAGCTATTTATCAGATGAATTTTTATAGAAGATTCATAAACTCTATTTGGACTTTTGCCAGGCAACTTAAAAGGAAGAAAACTCAAAATAACAGGCTTCAAGGTCAAAACGGTCATGTTTACTCAAATGAAGAAAAACTTGAAATTTTCTCAAACTCGTTATACAGCCAATTTAATCCAAATCCGGATACAAACAATACTTTTACTAAAAAAGTTGAACAAAACGTGGACAATTTTATAAATAATAATCAACCAAAAGCAACAATAAATCTTACAGACGTAGAAGAGTTGATAGAAATTGTTAAGAAGCTAAAAACCAAAAAGGCACCAGGAGGAGATAAAATCTCCAACTCTATGATAAAATACTTACCAAAAGATTATCTATCAAAACTCGTAAATATTTTTAATGACTGTCTAAAATACTGCTACTTCCCTACAATCTGGAAAATTGCTGACATAATATTATTTCCCAAACCAGGCAAAGATCCCAGAAAAGCAGAAAATTATAGACCTATAAGCTTACTACCCACAATAGGTAAAATATTTGAAAAAATTATTTATAACAGAATCAAACCCTACTTTCATTTGCTACCAAATCAACAGTATGGATTCAGGAAAAATCTATCGACGGTTAAACAACTTACTAGAATAATAGAAATTATTGGTGACAATCTACACAAAAATTTATACACTGCCATGGTAATGCTCGACGTATCAAAAGCGTTTGATAGAGTTTGGCACAAAGGACTTATTCAAAAATTAATCAATATCAATATGGACTCAGATATCATCTTGCTACTAAATTCATACTTAACAGATAGATATTTTCAAGTCACGCAAAATAACCAAAAATCACTAACGCGAAAAATAAATGCTGGAGTACCCCAGGGAAGCATCCTTGGGCCGATACTATACTTATTGTTCACATATGACTTCCCCATGGATGAAACAACAAAAATTGCTTTTTACGCTGATGACACGGCCATTTTGGCTGAATCAAGTAACCCTAATTATGCAATACAAAAACTACAATCTTCGCTCTATAATATAGAAAACTGGTGCAACTATTGGAGAATTAAAATAAATGCAGAAAAATCACAACTGATTCTGTTTAAAAGAAATAGGAGAAATAAATTCAAACATCGGAATAAAAATGGACTAATCTTATTTGGCAGAGAAATACCAAAAGTATACTCTGCTAAATATCTGGGTATTACATTAACGAGTGACTTGAAATGGACAAAACATATAAACAATGTGATCACTAAGGCCACACAAGCTTATGGGTGTTTAAAAGCAATTATAGGTGGAAAATCAAACCTTTCGCTCAAATTTAAAAGACTTCTATACATTTCAATGATAAGACCAATTATAACATATGCATCCCCAGTATGGAACTTTAACAACAAAATGGATAAAAGGAAAATTAATAGTTTTCAGTACAAAATATTAAGAAAAATTACAAACGCCCCATACTTTATCAGAAATAAAAATGTAGCTAAAGATTTAAAAATAGATGATCTAGCCGAACATATAAGAAAGTTAAATAATAAATTTTTTGAAAAAGCTCAGAACTGTGAAGCAGCAAACTTCAACGAAATTTTTAAATATCAATATCTTGCAGAAGACTGCAAATATAGACCAATAGCGAGATATTTTCTTAAGGAAAGAGAT
This sequence comes from Latrodectus hesperus, assembly GCA_037975125.1. NCBI lineage: Eukaryota > Metazoa > Arthropoda > Arachnida > Araneae > Theridiidae > Latrodectus > Latrodectus hesperus. The sequence continues at coordinate 41,805 of JAJQOW010001574.1, forward strand.
AAATGTAAATAGTGTATATAGTGTATATATTTTCACCTACTTGTATTAATAACCGGAATTATTTATCTCCAATTTTGTCTTTTTGAACTCTAAATATTATCATGCAAACTTGTATCTATGTCCTCTTTCGACATTGAAAATTCTCATTTCTGGTAACCACGCCCAGTTATGAAACACTCATAGCTGATTGGCTATTACACGCAGTCAGGCTAGCGCTCTCCGTGAGTAAAGACATGATTTTTCTCCTCATGGAGCTACTACAGATGAAGAAGTAAAGTGCCTGCTACGCAGGCCGACACTTCGTAAAACATTTTAGATCCAAGATCCAAGAAGATTCATTTTCTATAA
>JAJQOW010001575.1:0-42115 GCA_037975125.1 Latrodectus hesperus
CATCAATAACTCCTTCATTGACTGGGAACATGAAACTAAGTATCTTGGCCTCATCCTTGACAGCAAATTAACTTTCAAGTCTCACCGTGCTCACATTGTAAATAAATTTAACACCATTATGTCTATGCTGCGCTCGCTTTTATACTCCAACTCACCCTTCTCGCTCAAGAATAAAATCCTCATCTACAAGCAAATTGCTCGGCCCATCATTACCTATGCTTGCCCTGTTTGGGGTCAAGCTGCTAATTATCGCATCAATGCTGTTCAAGTGCTCCAAAACAAATATCTTAGACGCATCACTTTTGCTCCGTGGTACGTCAGCAATTATACTCTGCATAAAGATCTTCAAATTCCTACTATCCGTGAATTTATTGAAAAAATGTCAATAAAATTTTTCAACGATATCAATTCTCACAGCAATCCCCTCATCAGTAGTCAAAATCATATTGAATTCGGAAAATATCCTATTCCGCGTTCTAATATTTTTATCTCTAATCATTGCATTCTTAGTAATTTACTTCATCGGTAATTATACTTCATACGGATTAATCTCCAAATTCTTATTCTGCCCCTCCTTCCACTTTCAGCTTGCTTCACTGCATAGCTGATTCCTCAGCCAATCAAAATTCAACTTTAATTTAACACTGTTTGATACTGTTTCAACTTTGATGCTCCGCCTATAAGTTCCCGTGGCTTAATGGTTAGAGTTCCGCCCTTCCATCACGAACTTTCGGAGTTCGATCCTACCTCTTGCAAAAATTATTAATAATTTTTATTTCCCATCATATTTTTCCCACTAATTCTGTTTGGTTTTTCATTTCCAAATATACTTTTCTCATATTTTTAAAAATTTTTCTGTATTTTATAAAAATGTTTCCCTTTTTGTGAGTAATGACGTCATACTTGCTTCTCGGTCCTGAGAGAAAGCTTCTTGCATTTCCTGTTACTTCGCATTCCCCTTGCGTTCTGTATATACTGTATATACCTATGTTATTCTCTTGTATTTAATCGCATTTACTCGCATTTACCGCATCTATCCTCTTGTTTTCTTGTTTTTTCTTGTTTTATCTGTCTTGTTGTGTTGTCTGTTTTGTCCTATCTCATGCCATGTTTTTCTCATTCGGAATCTCTTCCTTTTTTCTTCAGTTACCTCACACTGAGCAAAGGTCTCTTGACCGCACTCATTAACGTGTATATCGTGTGTGCATCTATTTGCTCCTGTGTAATTAAAGTGTTTAATTTAAATGGAATATTATCTAAGATATTTTTGTATTTTACCCAATCCGTGGTGGTGTTTGGAGGGGGTGTAGAAGTTTTAATATTTGTGTTGAACTCGATCATGATTGGGTTATGATCTGAGCTGAGTTCTGTGAAAGCGTTAATTTTAAATGGGTATTTTATTCCCCTCTTGATTGCTATGTCAGTAAAGGTGTCATTTATCTGGCCAAAATGAGTGGGTGTTGGTGGGGCATGGATTGTTAGATCAGCTTTGAGAGCAAAAGATCTAATTATGTTTCCTGTTTTATTGTTTTTGTGGCAGTTCCATGCCCTGTGTTTAGCATTGAGGTCTCCACATATTAGAATGTTGTAGTTTATGGCTAGTAAAATTTCCAAATCCATATTAATGTAGTTGTATTTTGGCAGTGGTTTTAGATAAGTTGAGCATATGGTAATATGTGGAAGTGAAGGAATAGTCAATGTGACTATAGTCGCTTCAATTGTTTGTAGTGTGGGTGTGGCTACGTGGTGGTGTGGAATAGAGCGTTTTACATAGATGCAGGTTCCTCCACTGGGCCTAATTGTGCTGAATTTTCTATCGTTCCTGTAGGCATGATAGTTTGCTAGTTTAATTTTAATTGGGGGGGTTAGCATAGTTTCTTGAACTAAGATTAGATCGGGGGAGTGCTCATCGACAAATAGACGAAACTCATCTACCCTGTTTCTCAACCCGCAAGCGTTCCAAGAGCAAACTAACAGATCAGATTTTGTGACAGACATATTAGGGCTTTGGGGCCTCCTGGAAATACCCCGCTAGGAGGAAAAATTTATCTGTAGCTGAAGTTTTAGTTTTTAATTCTTGTAGTAGGTTCTTAATATTAATGCCTTTAAATATTGAACTTATTTCCTCCATAATTTGGGCGAGATCAGTGAAGTCTGAGCTGTTCAATGTGCTCTGTTGAGGTGCACTATTTGTGGGCGGGGCTTGGGTGGTTGGAGTTTGGACTGCGTTAGCATAGGAGAAATTTGGTCTCACATGATTTTGCTGAATATTTTCGTTATTTCTTACTATTTTTGATTTCGGCTTGGGGAATCTAGGGCATCCCTTGTAATTAGCCGGGTGGTTGCCTTGGCAATTTGTACATTTTGGTGTGGGTAGCGTCTCATGTGGGCAGTCTCTGGTGTTGTGCCTTTCTGCACACTTCACGCATCTTGGTGTCATATGACACATTTCAGCATTGTGGTGGAATCTTTGAGAGTTATAGCATTGCATTAGGTCCCTTGTAATTTTCGATGGTTATGCCAGAAATGTGGCAAAGGGTGCTGATCTCAAATATGTTGGGAGTGTCCTGTGACACAAACAAGGTGCAGAGGAATAGGGGCATGGGGGATCCATTTTTTAGGTTGGTCATTCTATTGACCCTGTTAATTTGAAATCCTTTGTTAAGTAGGTCGTTTGCTATGTTTTCCGTGGGTGTGTTTAGAGGAAGTCCTCTTATGACAAATTTCCTAGGTTTTTCGTTTCTATTCCTTAAAAGGATGTATTCAATTTTTTCCTGTTCAAATAATGCAGTGAGTATTCTATGCTCATCTGCGTTTTTTACAAATATTTTTAGGTTTTCACCTGAAGTTTTTGCTTTAAAATTAAATTTAATTTTGCCTTTTTGCTTTCAATGAATTGAATATGGTTTTCACCATACCTAACGATTATTGGTGGGATTTTTTCAAGGGGTTGGGCTTGTGCTGGGGGACTGTCGTCCATCTGATCTGCTAGGCCTTGTTTGGCGCTTAGCCCTGCCAATGTATTTTTGGTGACTACGGGGGCCGATTTGGCCTGCGCAAACGTAGCCTTCGCGGTTTTCTTTGATAAAACAAAATCCGTCTCATGCTCGTTGCCTCTCTTCCTGTTTGCTCCAGCAACATTAGCTGGTTTACAATTAATTGTAGGTTTAATTTTAGAGTTATCTTGCTTGGTAACTAACACTGATGGGGGGGGGCAGAAAAGAATCAGTATAGTTACCTGGACTCGAAGACTTTAAAGTTTCTTTGTAGTCTGCACATCTTTGAACCAGCTTGTCTATTATATGCTGTTGGGAGTGTACTTCCTCAGTACATAGTCTTTGTCCTCTTAATTCCATTGACGACTTTTCAGCTTGTTTCAGATCATATTTCAGAATATCCAGTTCATTTTGAGCGAGTTGCTCCTTCATAGCATTGGTTGGTCAGGTTTCCGTTATCATAGCCATATTCGTTGTCCAGTCAGGGTTAAGTCCAGTGATCGATGGTTGCTAGCACTGAAAAGTGCTTTTTTTTCCCGGTGAAAGGAAAATCAGATTATCAATACACGCTATATCACTCTTGATATGCGCTCGGCCAGAAATCGGCCTATCTGCCAGTGGCGCCTGTGGTTGGTTCTGCTTATCTCGTTTCGAGAGCTCAGTTAAGCACGTCTGTCCTGCACGGCTGCTAGAGCCAGAATGAAAGTCAGAAAATGTTTAGAAAAATGAGGAGACGACAAAAATAGACCGTCAACCTCACGTATCCAGTACGTTAGCAACTTAAACTTCGATGCAGTAAATGAACGTAGATTAAAACTACGGGACTACTATTTTTGCTCTGGCTGATCACTGCCCCTCCGCAAGAGGTAGTGACCAGCCAGAGCAAAAATACACCGTGGACCAGCCCTTGTGAGTGGACCCGTCCTGATAATTCTTATAATCAAGCCCGTGAGGAACGCATTACACGAATAGTAAATAATCTCTTGCGAGGAACCAGCGTACAAGAAGAAAAATCCCAGAGCCGGATTAGAACCAACGACTAGGAGGAAGTGCCCCTGAAGGAGCCTACACCCGAAACAGAAGAAAATGACAGACCAGTGCCTGGAAGTTCGAACCAGCGACTGTGATTCTCAATCAAGTGTGAGCCCCAGCAGAACTACTGCAGCTAGTGTGTGCCAAAAGGACATAAGATCATCCACTGTGAAGAAAAGTGATAATATTGTGCTAAAAGTAAATAGTGTACCGAATACGCATTGGGAAAATAGTGTACCGAATACACCTTGTGAAATGAGCTCCGATAGCTCAACCGAGAGGGACTATATTCCAATGGAATTGTCCTTTAATAATGACGATGAACCAAAAGTGCTTACGCTTTTTGACTAATATTGTTTTGCAAAAAAGAACGGATATAATGCACCGAAGAGTGTGTTGGATAGCCTGGCCTATATGGAAATCCTGGAAGTGCCAGTCATGCATAATGACCTGAATATTGTGACTGATAATATAGAAATATTGCTCAAATCATCTCAAGGCAGTGATACAAATGATGAGCTTAAAAATAGCGCTCAAGAAATTGCAGATAATATCTTCACTAATGGAGGTAAGTGCGATTCCTTTCCTGCTTTTGATAATGGTGTTGTCTTTTATTATGTTAATAGTAATGGTAAACATTTACCTATTAATGAAAAAACTGACCTAAATGTAATTAAATATTTGTTTGATACCTATTTAAAAAATTATGATGATGAGGAAACCCCAGTTAAAAATCTAGATAACAGTAGAAATGATCAGTTTAATAATTTTACATGGCATCACAGATGCCAATTTATTGCGTTACTTAAAAATATTAGTGATATTTTAGATCTAAGAGTGGAAATAGGAGACGATGGTGCCCCCCTCAAAAAATCTAGAAGGAAAAGAAATACTAAAAATGACAAAACTACCCCTTCAGCTAAAAAACCTTTTACTGAGAATAAATATGAGAGTTTGTCTGAACTAAGTGATATGGATGACCCAGTAGGGGAAAAAATAACGCAGTAAATAAAGTAACAATAAATAATGATACCGAACAAAACGTTAATAACGAAAAACTAAATTTAGATACTATTAAAAAAAAACCCAGCCATTATGGCGCAAACCAAACAAAAATATTCTGAATTTTTAAAATATGTAAATGAATCGCAAAACTTTAAAATTATAGGTAAACCGGAAAAAAGTTTTCTTAAATGTTTTGTAAATACCATAGAGGAACACAGAATACTCACGGCATTCTTGACCAAAGAAAATATTAACTACTTTATTATTAACCCTAGATCGGCTAGACTAATTAAAATAGTAATACGTGGTCTACCAATAGACGCAGATTTCAATGAGATACAAAAAGATCTTGAAAGTATTGGCACTTGCCCCATTAAGATTAACCAGCTAAGAAAACCGAAGGGAGAGCGGCAATTGCTGCCATTATTTCAGATTCATCTCCCAAACTCCAAAGAAAGCACAAAAATATTTAACATAACCGAACTTGGATACTATAAAGTAAAAGTTGAAAAATACAGAAGTCTTGGTGGCGTACCACAGTGCCACATGTGCCAATTATGGTACCATACTAGTGAAACATGTTCCTTAACAGCTAAATGTGTTAAATGTGCACCTGCACATTTAACGGCACAATGTAAAGAAACAATTGATAAACCCAAATGTGCAAATTGTGGAGGGGAACACCCCGCCAACTTTAGAGGCTGTCCCAGCTTCCCAAAAATAAAACAACAAAAAACTAATTTTAAAAATAGGGAGGAAAATATAAATAATAAAACCAACCAAAATCATACTGTAAATGGACTTAGCTATGCTAATGTAGTCAATGGAAATATTGCCCCTTCAAACAACACAAATGCACATAATGATGCTAATAAAAATGAGAGTAATGACACAATTAATCTAAATATGAATAGCCAACCTCTTGGAATTGGTAATCTAGATAATATTATATCTGTAATTCAAATTATAAACGAACTTGCAAACAATAGAATACTTTTACAATTAATATCAATAATAAAAATGGCACTGCCTCAGATTAGGGAGGCTGATAACGTACACGATTTATTTTTTAAATTGATCGAAGCAGTAAGACCCCTGCGGGAGTCAAACAATCCCTAATTCTTATCTTAGGGGACTAAAGAAGATATAAAATAAATTGTCTATCTTTACATGCTAATAAAAACACAAATATCCATGTTCTTCCATAAACATGGGGAAATGTACATACTACAACAAATGCAATGATAACCCACCTACTAAATCCACATTTATTAAACAAATACTAGTATTCTACTCTTATAAATATAAAAAAAAAATACCATCTATAAATAATTTGCAACCAACTCCTATTCTCATAAATAATGCTAATCGATAGGCCAAAATATCTCTAACTATCTAAATATATACTAAACTTAACTTATGACAATCATACCAATTTAACAGAACATGAAATTAGAAAATTAGAAAAACCCATAATAAAATACAAAATCTCAAATTTTAAAATCCAATGACTTATTTCTAGTTCGCATTCCAGGCGTGGAAATCCAGATGGTGAGTTAAACCAACACCCCCTAGATATCTAGGGGGTGTTGATTTAACTCCCCACGGAACCTCGTGTCTTCTCCCCTCCTAATCACCTAATCAATCAAGTCACCCCAATGCGCTGTCATTCCACCCCAATGATGAAATTCTCACACGGGAAAGAAATAGAATCAGTAATAAATTAATTTAACACAAAATGTTTTACGTGATAACAGAACTTGTGCAGTAATACAATTATTTTGAATATTTACTAAAAAGTATGTACTCAATCTCAAATGATTGTGAATAAATATAATAGAAATAAATAAGACAACACCATAAAAAGCAGCAAAGGATCGTACTTACAACGGTCTAAATATGATAAGAATTGTAATTATACCTTGTATCTTATAAATATTGTTAAATAATTAATATAAGAATTATGCGAAATGACATACTACTGTAAACTATATATCTCTGTTAACTGCACAAACAGGCTGTAGCCTATATTGTCAATATACAAAAATTGTACAAATATTTTCAAGAAAAATGTTATTTTACCAGATTTTTACCTGAAGCTTGTAAACCCCCTCTGTAAATATTTCCACCTAAAGAAACAATAAAGTGATACTTGCTTGTGCGTTGATAACTGCCATATAGATGCCGACGGCCAACCAGAGAATACCGGTTCGACCCCTCCTTCAAATTAAACATCCAATCCAATATAAATATAATAATTAAATTGCTATTAAATAACTCCACATATAAGATTAACAAATTAGATCAATCAAAATAACAAATTATATTGGAGATACGTGTCCCTGGCACAGGAGCTCCGGTCACCAAAGACCTACCATCGTCCATAGAAGAGGTCAACGTTTCTTCGCTACACACCTCGGCATCGACACATGGACCAGTGAATCATAAATAATTTTGAATATCTAGTTTCACAGAAAGCTTTCACGAAAAATCAAAATTATGTAAAATTTTAAATTGACTAAGTAAAATTTAATCAAAATTGTTAACAAAATAATCACATTGGCTATTTAATTCTTATGCTGTACAATACTGTAGTAGCAAAAAGATATATTATTAAAATCATAATATCTAAGTTTCATACAACTGTTTTATTGACGAATATTTAACGGAATAAACAATTTTAAAATACCATTTTTTAAAAAGACTTTTTTCCATATGTATTAAAAAATATCAAGAATAATAAAATTAATTTTTAATTATCGAACTAACTCATTTAGTTAATTTAAAAATTATACCTTAACAAGTCTAAAATTATATTCTACGAATAAAAATTCGATAATTTATTAAATTTATGAAAAAATTAAATTTTCAGATTGCTTCAAAATAAATTTTAATAACTAAGCGTGCAATATTTATTTGCTGAGAAATCAATATATTAGTTTTGTAATTTACTAGGCAATATATTAGCGAAAGAGTTGAAGAATTTAACTGCTTAACAGGCTATCTGGGCGATTCACAATTTACGCTGTTTGCCTTGTGTATCGCAGTAGTACAAATCATCGGTATCGAACACGCAACCTTCTAGACATCAGAACAACGTACTCCAAGAGGTTCATATGCAGTTCAGTGTTTTTTGGTTGGCAATAAAGTGTGGAATATTTAATTCAATGTCATAAAAATTAAAACGTTCCAACAATATCAAAGTTTTGTTATCATCTGAAAAGAAATGTGAATTTTGTATTTGATGAATGTGATACGCATTTCAATTACTTAATTATATTTAAATCTGTGCACATATAATTTGTAATAAGAGAGAAATTTATTTTCTTAAACTATGGATGTTAATTTACTAGTATGGCAAGTAAAGCATTTGCCCAAAGATCTCCGATTTTGTAAGGGCTTCAAATTACATAACACATTTTTATTTGCATTCCTTGATATTTGCTTTATTGTTTGCTCTACACTAGTTGAATATAAGCAATACATATTGAACAAGTGATGGGATAGTTTTAAAAAAATGCAACAGACATAAATTGGAAAACAAATGTTTAATTTTTTCTTTCTACACATATCCACATTAGAAACAATAAACCATAATCTTTCATCAGCATTTGCATACATATATTTCGTTAATTTTCAAGAACAGATTAACAGTAATGGAAAATGTTAATATTTTGTTACCTTTGACACAGCATAATTATTTAATTAATAAAAACAATATATATATATTTAAAGATAAACGCCCCAAAAAAACGTAAATGTATAGTTATGTGTGTGTATGCTTTCCTACAATTTATATAACTGTAATAAAATGAGGAGGAATGTAGGTAAAATAATGAGTAAACATTTTTTTTTGATCAAAAGTTACCACTAAAATGACGGGGTTACTTTATGATTCAATTACACAGAATATATCCATTCTCATTATGTTTCTTGATATTTTATCTTTGTCTCTTTTAAAAAAATTGTTTATGAAGCAATTTTTCAAGCCATTTCTTTTATAATACACAAAGTTCTTTGCATTTATTTCACGCTTTAATCTAAAATTTTAGGAATCAACAAAAACAAACACGACGAAGATTTTGCTTGAGAAATGACATTCAAAATGCAGATTCTTGGGGAGCAGACGATGGCTGACTACGTGATGAAGATGTTTGCGTTGGGAATATGGAACTTTTCTTCTTCGTAACCAGTCTTTTGCATTCTTTCATCGTTTTCTCCGTGAAAGAGAAGCAAAAGAATATGAATACTCCCTGGAAAGTGGTTAGGATTGAGTATATGTACCACAATGCTGTTGCTTGCGTAGCCGTCGCCAAGATGCTACAAATCCACACTAATCCCATAACAATGGCGAGCCTTAAGGACACAAGGAAACGGGACCATAAGACCGCCTTGTTTTCCGAGGTATTCATTGTCGCGCTGTTAATCATAACGAAGCTGGAAATGAAAAAAATGACATTCGAGATGAGAAGAATGAAAACAGGCAGGGCAAAGTAGATTAAGAGGGCCTGTTTGTAATTAAACCAGCACGTAAACCGATTGAAAGTCAAGTTATATCTGAAATCAGTTTGTAAATGGTCCACTATTAACGATACGATGACAATCAAAATAGGACTACCCCAAGAGTAGCAAGAGTACAAAGCAAAACGGGCCAACATTGGTCTGTCTCTGGTTAACCTCAACTTCGCTGTAGCCATCCTCAGTGACCTCCAAACATCGTAGGACATGACATTCATCCAGAAAAAGGACACTAAAAATGAATAAAACATGATCATTCCAACTGCAGAGCAATCTGTGTCTTCAGGTATACCGATTGGCACAAAGGAACAGATATATGCAATTAAGAGTGAAATGCATAGTGAAAACAAGCAGTAACCCGGCAGATTTCTCAACTTCTTTAGAAGCAGAAACATGATCATGTGGAGAGTTATGCAAATGCTGGATATGGCAACTCCGACGATGGAAAAGATGTTTAGTACTTTAGAGAACTTTGAATCATCTATGAAATGGTCGATAATTTCTGAACAAACGAATAGTTCTCCATCATCACTAATAAAATAATTTGCCACGCTGTAAGTCTTCTTGTACGCTGGTACTCTTACCGATCCATTATCAAGCTTGATATAACAGCCCAACTCTACACCAATCTTCTCGCATGACTTGAACTCTTCACTTAAATGAGATAAATCTATTGTACTTGAGGTCGTGGTTACACCAGTAGATAAAGAACCATTGATATTCTCTAATCTTGACGTGATATCACGCGCATTTCTTTGAGTGAGGTTGCTGACGTCATCGGTCATGCAATTATCAGGACCTAAAGTTGTTTCCGTGTCTTCTTGTGGCTCCCATACATGATGGATGAATTTTGAAGAATTTGATGTATCGCGATGGATACCATTTGTTGAGGATCCACAATGAAGCAGATGAATAAACCAAATACAAAAAATAAAGCAAATGCGAAATAATACACTGCTATTATTCATAATATGACCATAAATATGAAGAGGGTAGCACGTTTTGATTTCACTTCACGTACGAGTGCAGAACAGTTTGAAATAACATTGTCACAATGAGAACCTGCAAGTAAAACAATCCATATTAAATAAAAAGCAATATTTGATTTTCTGTATTAATATACATTTAAGAATATACATTTAAAATCATCATTTAGTCGAATAAAACAGCGTCGCTTGAATAAATAATTTTTTATTATATTTTTTCCAGGTTGGTTGGTTGGGTTTTATGGCGCAAAGTCCAAAATTGGACAGGCTGTGCCAAAACAATGATTTCGATTTTATTTATATTTTTTTATTATTTTTTTAATAACCCAAGCAACATTAAAAAATAAAAATAATTGTATATGAAGTAATTAAAAGCCCTAAATATATATACAGACACATACACAAATATATAAATGTAATAGCAAAGATTAAAATTAAATCAAATATTTTGTAAAAAACCTATTGCTCTTAAAAATGTAAATAGATTTCTGTGGGGTGGATCCGCCAATAAATCAGGCAAAGTTAAAATATCTGTATTAAAAAAGTGTATACGTAAATGGTTAAAACATGAACATGAAATTAAAATATGATGTACAATATAAGGTTCATCACACGTTTCACACCAAGGATTTAATTCGCTCAAAAACAAACGTCTATGGGTGAAACGTATGTGTATAAATATATATATTTTTCCAGATATAGTATATGCATATTATTGCAGGAATAAGTATCACCTAAAACTAAAACGGCACAAAAATTAATGAATTTTTATGTTAAAATTTGTTCATTTATTTTATAGCTTGTGCATTTCGTGTACGCTGAACGATTCCTTGTACAGATTTTTAACCTCAATACCTGTGGTTGTTTCTCCTTGAAAACCAAGTGCCACACTCACTGATCATTATCAGAAACAGTATCTTCCACTTTTGGATAATACATAGACCACTACGTTTCCTTACATATACTGCAATTGTACTGTGCTTTTATAAGTTTTTTGCTTGCCTACCCTTGCCAAAAAAGGCACCTCACTTTAAAATTTGAAACCATAGGTTTAAATACTTTTCAAAAGAAACATCTAAGGAGACTGACACATCACAAGTAACTTGTTAGCAATAACTATTTTCTTAGAAATTTAAACATGAAAACACTATATGAGCGTATTGTTGTACTGAGCAGAAACTTTTATAAAAAGAAAGCTTAGCAAAGTTATCTTTACAGATCTACTTACAAATTAGATGTTGAAAGAGAATAACAAAATTATAGCAATGAAGGCTTTGGTAAAAAACAACTGATATTAAAATAATTGTAGTTAAATCCTACTTAGGTCAACAAATGAAACTATTTATCCCATATAAAACTTATACTAATTAATTAAATTTAATTAAAGAAATAATATTTGAAAAACCTATATTAACCTCAAATGTCATCCACTGGAAGCTTAATAAAATGTATTTGAATTTGAGAGGGGGAATAAAAAGGATTTTATTAACAACTGAAAATTTACGCAAGATATACATAGGGATTGTTTGAACTAATAGTAGGAATTGATGAAAAGAGATGATGTATTTAATTTATTTCTTATTAATATGTTTTGAAGTAGGTAATAAAAAGCATGTTAAATTTGAATGATAATATAGGGCAAATTATCAAAGACTTATATAAAATATATCAAAAGAAAAGAAGTGCACGAAATGGAAATAAAAGAATTTATAAATAACTTTCTATAATTTTTCAAAGACAACACTGCTGCTCGGCTGCAATATCCTAAGAATGTGGTATGGTGTTTGCACTGATTTAAATTCAAAATAAATTATTAATTATTAATCTTAAATAATAATCTCAATGTAATCGAGCTGATTATTACAGTCGATAGGTGGACCTTAGTTACTTTAATTGCAGAAACCCAGCGTAAATTTAAAAAAGAAATCCAAATTTTCGACACATGATAGAAATCGATATTATTTTTTTTTCCAACGGCGGGCACATGAGGGTTGAACCCTATGCCACAACAAGGCCGGAAACTGCTACTCATTTCTTGTTACCTAGCGGGCATCTGTGAACCAAGTGACGGAGGCGAGTAGCGTTACCCGCGTCATACCACCACAGACCCGTTTATAGGGCGGGCCACATTCATACATCATTACGGAAGAGAGGCTAGAGAAACACAGAGAGAACAGGGAAAGAAAGTAACATCCATGGCCGAACTGGGATTCGAACCCAGGACCCATAGCTCAGGAGTCAGGAGTGCTAACCACTCAGCCATCGGTCGGCGAAATTGATATTATAACTGACCATAAATCAAGATTGTGTACAGGAATAAGCTATTGTTATATTTATACATAAATTAATATTTACAGTTTATGTATTTATACTCTTTCTAATAAATTTATATCCTCTTATGCAAATAAAAATTAGTTAAATGAGTAATAAAATAAGACACTGGATCGTATTCATTTTTTTTACTTCCTCATCATCTTCTTTTGCTAGATTTATTAATGGAAGTCATTTTTCAATAAGAATCAATCTGAATACAATATATCTCTTTCAGTAATTTTAATATCTTATTCTCTGTCATCAAATAAATCTATTCATTCTAACATTTAATCAAAAAGACTAAAATGCATCTAGCTTTTTTATTTTCACTTCGTCATCTTACTGTAGTAATTATTGCTTAGTATTCATCAATCTAAATTCTTATTTAAATAGCCTTTTAAATTAATCTTTTTTTCGCGGATTTTAATGAATTTTAAATATATATTTTATATAATTTTAAAACAGTTCTTTATAGTTTTAACTTTATTTATTTTTCATTAAACAAATTCAACCATTCTAACGTTTAATCAAAAACCTGAAATGCATTTATTTTTTTATTTCCTCGCCGCCGTGTCACGTGGTTTGGTTTGTTTTGTGTTTGTCGCTCAACGGTTATTTTCTGCGCGCGAGGGCTAATTAGACCTACGGCTCAAAGTGGATTCCAAACCACTACAAACATAAATGCCCAAGGTGGGATTCGAACCCACGAACTGTTGAACCAAAGCCGTGTCACGTGGAGATTTTACAGCCGAAATTTTTGCTTAGTGTTCGTTAGTCTAAATTCTTTTTTAATAAGCTTTAAATTTAACCTTTTCCTAAATTTAATGAGTTAAAATATTCCCATATTATTTATTTTAATATATCATTCATTTTTCCATTAATATAATTAAAATACAGTAATTTCAATATTCCAATTTACGACAGTCATTTTTATGAATGGCCGAAATTTTGATACTTTAGCATTATCGTAATGAGCATACGGGAGAATTTGGCATTGCCACTAGATTAAAGGGAAACTCAATGTTCATGCATATTTTAAAATATTATTTCTCCAAAGTATGAAAGGTAAAAATAGTAAACCTCTATCTTTATTGAATAATAGATTTTCAATTTTAATTCACAAAATTATAACCTAAATTGAATAAAACATATAAAAAGTTATTGAAGTTACTAAACTGCAACATTTGGCGCAAAATCGCAAAATTTGGCGATTAATATTCGAGAGAAACTCGATAATGCAAAAATAGCATAGTGTTACAATTAAAAAAAAAAAAATCATTATCTTGAAATACTTTATTCCATACAATGTTAAACTGACACACTATAATATGCTATTTACAAGAAAAACAAAGATATTTCCATTTCAATTTTTAATTTTGCGAACGTAAATCTTAAAAGAATCTTAGCCCCTTTTCATTTTAAGTTTTAAAACGAAGAGAAACAACAATACTTGGTGTTGCCAAACGGAAAAGTTATATTTCAGATAAAACTTAATATGAATTACAATACACAGAAATTTACTCACATAAATGGCTAACTGATTCGTTCATGGATATTAAAAAATGGAAAATCCTCAATAAAGAAGTCTTGTACTAATCAGAAGTCTCATGTACAAATATCTTAATAATCAACTACATGAAGCTACTATAACTTTAAGTTGATTTTTACCGTTAATTAGTTAATACTCTATTTTTTAAATTTAATTATTAATTTAAAAATCAATAATTTTGAAGAACTCGGAAAAAATCACCGACATACTTTTATTTCACTTTGTTCAAACAGTTTTCGTTCGAAGATGACATATCTGTTGGAAAATCTGATGTTAGTTGGTGAGCATTTATATCATTTGAGTGATTTATCAATTATAAATTGATTAATAAATAATTTATGAAAAATATGTATTTGACTATTCTTAAGACTTCTAATAATTTTTTTCCTTGTCTATTTTCAAAACTTAAATCATTGTGGGGAATTATAAAATTGCGAATAAGATGAAACAAAATTATATCCTGGGGCCTGAGCAGCTACCAGGCGCGTTGGCAGGTGGTGGATCGCCGAACGTCCTGTAGGAATGACAGCATAGCCTTGAATATAGAATCAGAGGCCGCGAACCAGCTCCCGTAAACCCTTGTGTTATTCGACCCATGCCTAGGGCTATTTGGCACCGCGGTAATGGTGTCTTAACGGAGCCTCTAGTTGCCTGGCGAACTTCTTGAGCTTTTTGCCTTGTCCAGTAACTAAGGGAATGCTGGGTGGACTGTTATATTACCTGAGCTTATTAATTGTTATCTTGTGGCTGAAAAGACACAAGAAATAACAAACATTTCTGCATTTACAGGTGAAGCCTCTGAAGTAGACCTTGCTGAAAAAGACAAGGGAACTCAGAAACAATCTAGTGAACTATCGCTAGCATGACTGACTCTCTGACCAGAGTCATCTGTGGATCATCAGCGAGGATTGCCTCTGAAATTCTAAGATTCTCTAGGCAGAAGATACGTTTAATCGTAGGCTTCATAACTGGGCACTATTATTTCAGAAAACAGCTCCATAAAATGGGATTGTTTCAGCAAGACCCTATCTGCAGGAAATGTCATGCGCAAGAGGAAACGGCCAAGCATAGCATTTACGAATGCGAGGCCCTGGCCCTCCCTAGATTAACTTCTTTAGGCATCATCCATACTAGAGAGTTACACCTAGACTTCATTAAAGGACTCGGACTTTATTAATAAAGTGGGTGACCCGAGCAACTGGAACTAGGAAACATTGGGTTTGGAGTTAACAGTACAAAATGCTGATTAAAGCAGAGGTGCCTAATGACATACAAACCCATCTCTAAGAAGAAAAAGAAACAAAATTATAAAGTTATGTTCATCAATAAATATATGAAAATAATAATATAATTAAGGAATACAGAATCCATGATAAAAATACTATACTTCTTTCAAGAGATATCTATGAAAATTTAACATCACTTGACAACTAAGTGAATGGGACACAATGAAAAACAATTATCGCTTTATATTATGTTCCTATTAAAAATTTTGGCTATAGAAAATGATCCTTGAGAAAAACATATTGCGATTAAAAAAAATACGCTAAATCAATTAATTCCTTGTAAAAAACTAAAGAAAATGTGGCCACTTCTCCATTCATTAAGTATACAATGACATTTTGAGCGACCAAATACTCAAAATGTTGTCAAGTGTTTCCATATTTGCCAAAGAAAACTTTAATCTGTGATAATACTTTAGCAAGACATATTTCGAAAGGATATTATGATGCAGTCCTGTCAGAAATACCATGATGTATCTGATATAATATTAAGATTAAAAAAAAAACCTAATTCTCTATTAAAAATATCAAACTACAAGTACTTTATTTCTAACCATGACTCAAATGAAAAAATAGAAACCAAAATTCTAACTAGATATATAGTATTAAATATAGGTTTGATGATTCTCAAAACTATTGACGTTTGTGAAATAAACCCATCGAAGCGACGAGAGCGCCATCTGTAAAGAAGAAATAGTTGATTTGTATCAAATGTGTGAACACGTATTTTGATTCCGTCGCTAGGAATTAATCATTCCTAATGTCAATCGAATTCTATTAAACTGATATGTAGTGTTTATCTATAGTTTTGTTGTGTATGAATTGGGGTTTATTAAATTTTTGAAATAGACCACAATCATTCAATTCTCTTACAACGTTAAGTGGGCCTTCATATGCGCAGTTGTTTTTTTCTGGAAGATAAGTCATTCATTTATTTCTAGTTGAATAAATACTGTCTGGACACAATATTATAATGCATAATTATATGATGCAGATTGTTAAATTTATACATAAATCATCAATTATGCTAACATTTTATACTTGAAAGACTGTTTGATCTTTTGCTTTAATAATAAGAAAATGCGACCTGAAAAGATCTTCTAAATACAAAAAATAAATTTTGTTGAAGCTTGGTAAATTTAAATTCCAGCTAATGAGAATTCTGTTTTGATATTTCAAATAATGTAAAGGAGAACGAAACTAAATTTAAATTTACAGAATATTGAATCGTCATATTATTAAGCTGATTTGAAATTTAAGTTCCTTTTTTAAATTTAAGTATTTAAAGTTGAATAAAATTATGCTCAGTGTTCTTAAATAGCAAATTAGCTTTTACTTTAAGCTGAATATCTTACGATACGAATGAAAAATGTTGAAAACTTATAGTAAAACAGCAATACACAAAGTACCACAGAAATAAAAAAAAGTGAACGTTTTTTTATAATTTATGAATTAGAATATTTTAAAAGTATTGTTAAATAAAATGTCAATATAATTACACATAATTGTGTGTGAGCAACTGATCATTTCATTAGAATTTAAAAATATGTTGATCATGCCATGAGTTTTAATCAATCAGTGACAAATTACTTTGATATCACTTTGCGAATTGTCTTACTGCTAAAGGCTTCTTGTCTCAAAAAAGGTAACGCAGAAAACTTCCAAGCATCTTGGATATCATTTAGCGAATTGCCTTACTGCTAAAGGCTATCATCTTCTTGTCTCAAAAAAGGTAACGCAGAAAATTTCCAAGCATCTTGGATATCATTTAGCGAATTGCCTTACTGCTAAAGGCTATCATCTTCTTGTCTCAAAAAAGGTAACGCAGAAAACTTCCAAGCATCTTGGATATCATTTAGCGAATTGCCTTACTGCTAAAGGCTATCATCTTCTTGACTCAAAAAAGGTAACGCAGAAAACTTCCAAGCATCTTGGATATCACTTTGTGAATTGTCTTATTGCTAAGGGCTATCATCTTCTTGTCTCAAAAAGCTAACGCAGAAAACTTCTAAACATCTTGGATATCACTTTGTGAATTGTCTTACTGCTAAAGGCTATTAACTTCTTGTCTCAAAACAGATAACGCAGATAACTTCCAAGCATCTTGGATATCACTTTGTGAATTGTCATACTGCTAAAGGCTATCATCTTCTTGTCTCAAAAAAGGTAACTCAGAAAACTTTCAAGCATCTATCCTATCAGATGTATACCAGAAGACAAAAGTATGACATCTAGCTTCGAATTCTCAAACTAGTTTTTTGCACTTCCTAAAAGAGTATCTCAAGTAATTTTTGAACTTCTAGCCAATGGTGATTTTTTAGATCACCTTTCAATTTGTTGCTTCTAACAAATCAAGTGGCTTATTAGAATTTATTGCAAACTATGTAATATTAACGGAGAAATAAAGAAATTTTAAAAAATGGTTGACAATGTGATTTTGACAAAAAATATCACATTAATTAGATTAATGGTTTAGGTTCTGTCAAACATGGAATATATATATTGTATGACGCAGGAACTCAAGTATATTATTTTATCAACAGGAGGAAAACTTCTAATAAAATTAATAGTTTCGGTTTTTAAAGAATGTTTGTTAGAAAGATGTATATATATCCGTCA
The DNA here is from genome assembly GCA_037975125.1 of Latrodectus hesperus. Taxonomy (NCBI): domain Eukaryota; kingdom Metazoa; phylum Arthropoda; class Arachnida; order Araneae; family Theridiidae; genus Latrodectus; species Latrodectus hesperus. Next base: position 18,302 of record JAJQOW010001575.1, read on the forward strand.
CTCATGTTGTTGTTGTTACTTATCTCCTGGGTTCAGCAGAGCTAAACTAGGTCTATGAATTTATTCACTCTCAAAACGGACTCAGACTATATCTATATAGAAACCCATGATTGGGTTTCTAGATAAATATAGTCTGGGAAGCCATAGACAATCCCAAAAATGATCAGATTCGCCTGTTCTCTGCCACACGTGACGCAGATAGGAAAGCTCTTTTTCCCATTAATGCAACACTGAGATCTTAAATATCCACTTTTAAATCTTGTAATGGCTGTATGATTGCTTCTGCTTCACTGGGGGGACTAAAACCCTCCAGGTCTCATTACATGATACCAGTAGTGCAGTAGAGGAATGTTCCAAAAAGCACTGTTAGATCTTGTAGTCTTCGAAAAAATTCAGATTAGGTTAAAGAATCAGAGGTGTTTTTAAATATTCCCAAAAAAGCTAAATTTAAAACGTGACCCTTTTTAGATTGCTCGTCGGCCGAGGCAGCACATGTATCAGAGAATAACGTAACTATTATTTCTTATCCAACGGCGGCCACACTTGGGTGACGAACCCTATGCCACAACAAGGCCAGAAACTGCTACTCATTTGTCGTTACCTAGCGGGCACCTGTGAACCAAGTCACGGAGGCGAGTAGCGTTACCCGCGCCATACCACCACAAACCCGTTTATTCGGGTGGGCCACATTCATACTTTATCACAGAAGAAAGGACAGAGAAACACAAAGAGAACAGAGAAAGAAGATAACATCCATGCCCGATCCGGGATTCGAACCCAGGACCCATAGCTCAGGAATCAGGAACGCTAACCACTCAGCCATCGGTCGGCTTATAACGTAATTATAGATAGAGTAAAAGGGCAGCTTCTGTTGTCTGAGACTGGAGCATCAAAGATAGAAGTGTGACTGGGCTTCGTGTCCCTAGGCTTTAGCTGAGTATATAAGAGTGTCCTTCACGCCTTGGGTGGTCCTACCAGGAGATTACGCTCCCGACGTACATCCCCCCCCAGTACATCCCATGCCGGCTACTAGAGCACACTTTGAAGCAACCTGTGGAACTTGAGGGGGAGCTGAGAAAAGTGCATGGCAGAAGTAATTTGCCCCACTTGCATTTTTAATTTTACATTTGATGTATTATTTTATTTGTAAAACTTGACCACATTTAAGCAATTGGTGTACAATAGTTAGTTTAATTTCTTTGTAAGCAAAGAGGACATAGGATAAGAAATATATTCTGCATGCATAGAATTGTGTATTTTAAGTATTTACTTTTTCAATTGTGTGTGTGTGTGTGTGTGTGCGCGTGCAAAATTAAAGAATCGTTCAATTTTCCAAATTTTTTAATACTTTTTCTGTAATATTTTTCCAATTTTCTTCTATTTGATCCATAAAATGAATATATTTTTAATGAATATTTTTTAATTGATTCTAGATTACTTTTTTAAATTTGATTTACTAAGTATCACAGAAATTCTTTACTTGAGAAATTGCATAAATTAGTGAATTTGTAAACATTTACATGTTATATCAGCATCCATTATCTCCAAAAAATATATAAACAATTGGAATCCTTAAGCCTTTTGTTTTTCTAAAACGTGAAGAAAAATATAAAAGTTAGCTAGTTTCTTCATTTTGAAACATAGATAACAACTTTATACGTAGATTTTAGATTAGAGATTTATATTTTTCAATATAATTGTTCGAATTGATAATATTGTATGTATCATTAAATGAAATCTGAAAATTTGTACTTCTCTAATGCTTTAAGGATTTGCAGAATTCTGTCTAAAATCATTAGATTTATCTCAAAATAATTTTAATAAGCATATATCTAATTACAAAAACTGATTTAGCAATTCCCAAATTCTTTATTTTATTTATTTCTAAGTGGAGGTTATTAAATGTAATTTTCATTAAGATAATAAATTCAAATTTTCATAATTATCAAAATTTCTGCCGCTTTATTTTCTTGTATAGCATATTCCTTCAATTTTAATTTTTTCAAACAGAAAATTTTAATCAATTCTTAATTGGATTACTATATTTCTATATACCGTAAGGGCCACCACCTTATTTCCATTTCTAATATTGTTGCTGTTCTTTAGAAAGAGCCTATTGGCAGCCATTAGGGTTTTTAATGAAATTCTACTTACGTTATATTCGCTTGGCGAAATAATTATCACCGAATGGCTCTACTCTGACCGTAATCTTTATTTTTACCATGTTAATCTTATCATTCTAAGAATTGTATGACTGTTCATCCAACTTAACCCTTTGACCGCATTCGACGTATCAGAACGTCATGCATTAATTTGACCAAAGTCGCACATGACGTTCTGATACGTCGTTGAAAATGAGACAATATTTATCATGTTCATTCTTGTTTATTTCAACATAATAATGATGGTGGTGATGATAGTGAGATAAAACCAAGATGCAAAAGACGTACGAGATACTTATCAAGCAGTGATAGTGAATCTTCTCCTGAGAAATGAGATCAATGGATTTGGGAAGAAAAAGACAATGTACCTAATGTAAAACGGTTTCGTGAAGTGCCTGGAATAAATCATTTGTGTCTGCGAAGGCTAGGTGCTAATCCTAAACCTTTGGATGTTTTGAATGAAAACCTAAATGAAGATTTTTGGAATAGCATAGTGGAAGAGACAAATAGATATGCCATACAAGTGACAGAAAAAGGTTTTGGGAAAAAAAAGAAACAAAAGGTGGGTTTCGGTTTGTCGGTTTGTTTGTCGCTCAACGGTCATTTTTGCACACGAGGGCTAATTTGATCGGGACTTACGGCTTAAAGTGGATTCCGAACCACTACAAACATCCATGCCCAAGGTGGGATTCGAACCCACGAACTGTTGAACCGAAGGCAAGAGCGCTAACCATTCAGCTGCCAGCTCGACAAAAGGTGGGAGCCAATAAATTCTAATAATTTCATAAAACATGCTGTTCTTACAAATTACTCTACCCCCAAAAATTAGGTGTGCTCCAAATGCAAAAAATTATTCAAATAAAAGTGCATCCAAAGGGTTAAGACAAAGACACTCATGAGAAATCCTTGAAAATAAATCTAAAATCAATTAGTTAATTTCTAGTGTGACCACGGGAATGATGAAATCACGTAATTATTACCCAACATAATACTCAAACACAATATTTTAAAAGTTCAATCACTAATTTTAGCTTTACCAGACATAGAAACCATTTTATAAATTTACGAATCAATAATTCAATGTTAATGATACCTCTGCTGTAGGCAGGCCCAGTGTAAGGGTGTCCTGTTTAGCCAACACCCCCTAGGATACATGCACATGTATTCTAGGGGGTGTTGGTTTAGCCCCTGCTTTCAAATTGCAAAGACTATAATGCCACACCTGTTAAGTGACTTATTACACAGAAAATCAGGATTCCACGTCTTGGGATTCCGAGAGTTGAAATAATAAAGTGAATAATTGTATATCAGGAAATAATGACCCAATATTTTTTTCTTTTGAAAGCCGTAAATGTATATTTTTATCATTATGTGCTTAAGGAAGTAGAATATATTCACAGAAATGGAATTAAGTTTTAGTTTAAATGAAGTAGTCTTTCAATTGTAAATTATAACTGAAAATCTTGCCACAGTAGTTCTGATTCATGATATTCGTCTGATTTAGATGAAGAATGAAACTCAAAGTGCATTTCCATTTCCGCCGGAAACTGATGAGGAAATGAGAAATCAGGCTGTCAGCATTAATGATATAAAGTTAAACATTAAATTTTAATATTAACGTTTCAGCAGTTTAAAACTTTGATGACAGATAGAAAAAACCTGTTCTGGAAATAAAGTTATTATTTTATAATGACTAGGCTAATCCGTATATTCAAACAAAAAGCATTTGATTTGCATTTGTCTTAGGAAGCATTTTTTAAATAGTATACTTAGCAAAGATGCTTTAAAAAGTAAAATTAATCAGCATTGGTGGGCGGAGCATTTATGCATTCTCCTAATCTCCAATTCTTTTATCCACCGTTTATGCAGTTGTTGTTGTTGTTCTTATTTATAACACTTGGACAAGCCAAGCTCGCTATGACTTTGGCTATACAAATTTAAGTCAGTTGGCTGCATCTTTCGTTTAACCAGAGCATCATGAAGGTGAAGATACGATTTTGCTCTAAACTCCTCCGATAGATGGCACCACCAGAGGATCCACTCTGGGTAAATTAAGGGTAATTTTGATATTGATCTGAAAGGTGAGGAAATTTTCTGCAGAACATTACACCCATATTAACTGCTCAACGACCTACTACAGGACGGTTTATAGCTTCTTTTAAGCCAATATCAATTAATTGATCTTATCTAATTAAATTACATTGTTTTATAAGAATACTTAAATCAAAACTTCTTTGAATGACTTGTTTTCGATATTTTCATGTTATGGTGGATAATTGGAAATGTTTACTATCCATAATATTTAAAAAGAGAGTAACTATCCTCAGCTAAACTGTTCTTTGTAACATGTTTTGTGTATTATATTCCTAAATAAAACGGCGTGTTTTTTTAACGTGCTTTATTAGTGAATATTTTTCTACCTGAACCTTTAAATTAACTGGATAAAAGAATAAAAAAATATTTTAAACATTACATTTACAATATTATCAATTATCAGTAAAACAAATGTTTCAAAAAACCAATGTACAATAAATGCTTAGAAAAATCAAGAAATTTATTAGAGATTAATGTAATAAGTGATCTAAAAGTAAAGAAATTCTACAATTAAGAAACATTTGTTCAAGGTATAATCTACTCTGTAAGAACGAAAGAGTTATACTACTAATAAGTGATATCTACTGCGCCTGTATACCAACATTTTGTTTCAGTGACATTTCATTTTAAAACGAAAAATTAATTACTGATAACCTGCATTAATACCAGATGAAAATATCATATTACATTTTAAGTTTAGTTTCTCACACAAAGAAAAATTCGTTTTGCCATATTATGGTTTACCTAGCAATAATTTTCGATGAGCATTTTTTTTATTTAAATGATACCGTAATTATGATAGTGGAATCTCGTAATTTAAATCATAAAAAACGGACGTGGACAGCTAAGAAATTTAAGAGTTGTATATTTTTACATTTACTGTAGTATGTGAACACGATGTATATATTTTTTTGTATCAAGGAAATTGCAATAACTGCAAAATACTTTTACATTATAAAATTGAAATATATATATATATATATATATATATATATATATATATATATATATATATATATATATATATATATATATATATATATATATATATATATATATATATATAAATGAAAATCGCCAAAAATATAACTGCTGGGAACCCAACTTTTTTGGAGATATTTATGCTAGTTTTATAAATAAAGATGAGAAAATATTTTTGCTAGTTATTACATTTACAGTAACGAATGTTGCAGTGCTTCTGAAAAATTTCATACTAAAAGTATAGACATGTACAGTACTAAACAGTATGAAATATACAAAAGCAGATATTGCAAGTTGGCTCAATATGCCAGTTTGACTTTTAGTAAAATATCCCATAACGATTAGTAAATTCGACCTCCATCTTGGTATGTGTGCATGTGTGTTAAAATTAAATCTAAAATTATCTTAGAATTAGTATTGAAGTACAAATTTTCTCTGCAGAATTTGACTCAGAAACACAGACACATAATTTATGTCTTCATCTGCCTCACACTATTAAGTTTCTTCTAGATTGTTGACAACATAAATTAGATGAAGTACATATAAACAAGACAAAAAAGCAAACACATATATAGTGTAAATAAATATAGCTACTTATTTATACTATAATAATAGTCATTATTTTTAATTACGCTACAAATTTCACCACTTAGTTTAAATATTATGACGACCGATGGATGAGTGGTTAGCGTTCCTGACTCCTGAGCTGTGGGTTCCGGGTTCGAATCCCAGTTCGTGCATGGATGTTTCTTTCCTTCTCTGCTCTTTCTTTGTTTCTCTGTCCATTCTTCTGTGATGTTGTATAAATGTGGCCCACCCTATAAATGGGTTTTTGGTGGTATGGCGCGGGCAACGTTACTCGCCTCCGTGACTTGGTTCACAGATGTCCGCTGGGTAACGATAAATGAGTAGCAGTTTCTGGGCTTGTTGTGGCATAGGGTTCGTAACCCAAGTGTGCCCGTCATTGGAATAAAAAAAATGTAAATATTATGGTAAAATAATTCCGTTTCTAATTTCAAGACAAATGAAAGGGAAAAAATATTAAGTCAAAGGAATCACCGGATGACAAAGATTTTGTAACTGGTCGATATGTTTTCTCTTGAAATAAAAGAACAATATCTGGGATGTCAATGTATACTCACTTCTGCCAACGAATGTCACTGAATTGATTTACCTGTTCTATAAACAATGTCACTAACGCCATTATTATGCTTCGACCTGGGTACTTTTTAACATGAAATGAATGATTGATAAGCAATTTCTTGATTGGTTGAATGTTAAATTATGAGGATTATCCATAACCGCATTATCGGAAATTGAATACATGAGCAAAACTGAAATACAAATACATTAAAGTGCAGCTTATTTATGAATAGTTTATTCATGAATAAATTCTCATAATATAATTTATAGTTATTCATAAATCACGAGACCTGAATTCCAAGGAAACTTCAGTGTAAAGAAATGTTGCCAAGAAAAAACTAAAATTTTGTCTGATTAAAAAAAAAAAAAAAAAAAAAAAGTAAACATACGAATTTTTGTAAACTGTAAATAGTTACTAATTTTTTTCCTGTTAGTTATTGAAATTTTTAATTGTTTTGATACAAGTTTTCATTAATCTTTGTTTTCTTCTTTCAAAATTTTGTAGATCATTTACGTAATATTTTTAACCGCGAAAGAGAACTATAGAAAATACTAATATTACTAAAATTTAAAATACTGCAATATAATGAAATATGCACTACTAAATATTGATAATAATCCACAGATTACTGTTTTCCAAAAGAAAATGTCTTGCTTATATTCCCGATTTTGTAGATTATACTAAGAGTGGACAATATCTTTTGTTTATATCTTATGCCAGCTAGGCTGACCTTATGGGGTGCGCTGCTCCACTTTTTCAACTGAACCCTACTTTGGTGTGGAGTCCGACTTCTTCAGTACTCACATACCTTGGGAATCCATTTATATGGCAGGCAACTAATCATAATTTATTCATACAAAGAAAGGACAAAGACATGTTATATACAAAGAGAAAGTACATCATTGCCCGAACTGGGATTCGAATCCAGAACCTCCCTATCCGCAGACAGAAACTTTGGCTACTAGGGTGGAAAACTAACAATATCTTTTAAAATATACTTTCGAAATTCTTAAGCACGAATAATCAATTTTTTTTTTAAAAAAATCGATATTCGTTGTAAATTTTATCTTTATTCCTTGAAATAACAAAATAATTCATAATTTTAACGCTTAATCGAACTAATCTTGTAACAGATAATTTTTAAGAAGCATGAAAAAAAATATCTAAGTTTATAAAAAAATATATGACTTGAACTACTTTTTATATAATTTCTATGAAACACAAATAAATTTGTAATTAATTTAGAAAATATTTTTCTATTACTTCAACAACATCATAACAAGGAAAAAGTTTAGAATTATATATAATTTTTAAGGAGATGAGAAATGAACATAATCTGATTTTATATTTTTAAGTGTTAAAGAATTAAATTATATACAAAATTCTTAAATAGAAAATATTCTTAAATAAAAAAGTTTACCTCCAAAATATTTCCTGTATTAAATCTCTGAATGTTTTACAATAAAAAATAACTTCTTCCACTGCAACTCTGTGCGAAGAAGAAGGGAAACAGAGCATCCTTCAAGCGTGATCGTATCCGGCAAAATTATAAATCGAAGAGGATGTACATTTGATTCCGTTTACATAATTACTCGGAAACGCAGGCAAATGAGATGATTCGCTTATTTTCCATGGATATTGTTTTCTGAATCTTTGCTAGTCTGGTCGTGTCAACCCTTTTGTTTTAATTTTACTCACGGTAATTTGGGAAGAGCCAAATATAGAGTCTTAATTTTTCTGTGAATTCTATAAATGTGTTTTGTCATGGCGATTAATGTCTCATTTTCATTAATAGGCGTTTGTAAGAAATCAGCCTGCTCCATTTTGAATAATTTCCTTCGTTTTTAGTGAATGTTTTAACAAATTATATTTAGTTATGTTTAAGTTATATTATTAGTTTGTAGTTTTGGGGTGATTTAATTTTAAACATTTACCAAATTTAGAACTTATTTTTTGAAAGTTGCAATATATGTTAGTAATCTCGCGTTGCTTACTGGGAAAATATAACAAACCTTAAAACTTTATTTTGAGAGTTTGTTTATATTTTTCCACTGAATTGTCATAGGTGAACAGATAGCACTCAGACGTTCGGTCTAACAGTTTGATTATTTGATTCCTTTTAAAGTTTATAAGTTTAACCCTTTAACTGTGACATATATTTCTGAAAAATGGACCAAAGATAGAAAATTTTTTTACTGTTTAATTTTATTCTTTATATTATTATAAGAGTTAGAAAATACTTTTTTATCACAAAAATAAAGTTTTAAATACAATAACTACTATAATTTTTAAATACACATAGAACATTGATTACACATACATGTTATTCATATTGAGCAAATTAAATAAAATTTTGAAGCTAAATATAAATAGTATAATATCAAAACACTTCAATATGAATTTCAATACATAAATTTTACAAATCTTTTACAGTATGGTATATCCCAAAACAAGGTACTGTTCAAAAGCCTATATATATTGCGATGTTTACAATAAACTCTTGTATCATGCCTTATTCTCTTCCTTTGTTCATCGGTCTTATGACAGCATATAAAACACTGCCTGGTTAGAGTAGATTTTTTTCCCAATTGATGGGATGTGTTCTGGTAAGTGTCGACCTGTGAGGCGCAGTAAGCTTTCACTATGACGCCCTGGTCCTGGTAGTTAAGCATTTGGTTTGTTTAGTTCAACAATTGATTTTCTGAAGTTCATATTTTTCGCACCTCCTGCTGAAGTATGCAAAATAAAATTATTTATATAACGCCTGGTGTAGGAGATGGAAAAATATTTTCTAGTAATATTTTTTACCTCCTTTTCTAACAACCGGGAAGTCTGTAAGATGTTGATCGACTTTAACATCACCTCCCATAGTGTTGTTGTAGTCATGGACTAACTTCAGAACCAAAGTTGGAAATGGTAAAAAACTAGAAGCACTTGTGTCATTTATTAGGAAAATATGGAATTAAGTATCCTAAAGTAGAAACGAACTCAGCTCGGACTTCACAAAATAGAAACGTTAATTTTTCTTTTGCCTGAACTGAGATCGGGCATCACAAATACTGCACACAGTAATTGCCCACACTGAATTCGGGTGACACTGGCAAGGGGTTAAATAGTTCGCAATCCACCTAAGACTCTGGAACTAAACTGAATCAGACTTTGTGAGCAAAAATTAATCATCAATGGATTTTAATTTTTATTATCAAAATAAAGCCACGGTAGCCTAGTGGTTTAGGCATCGGTCTTCCGTCCGGAAGGGTTGTGTTAAGTTCCCAATGTTGCCAAAGTCCTACTTAGTACATGCGACATACATGCTCGTTCAATTCGTGAAATCGAAAGTTCTGTGGTCGGTCACGTGAGCAATTACCATGAGTGTAATGTTATGGAAAAATTTTCCTCCCCCTCCAGATCAAAGTTAAAATTGAGGGAGTGGATTCTCTGGTGGTGCCATCTATCGGAGGATTCTTAGAGTAAAGATGTACTTTGACCTTCGTGGTTTTCTAATTAAAACGAAAGACGCACCCTTCTGACTTAATTTCAATTTCGGATAACCTATTTCGCAAAGCTATTCGCATAGCCGTCGGCTATCAAGCTTGGCTTGTGCAAATGTCATAAAAAGCAATAACAATAAACAATGTTAAGAAATACCCCATGTATACACAAACAAATGGTTTCTTTCAGTAATATGTAATATTGCTGGACTAACTGTAGTATTTATTTTACTATGAAAATTATATTGTAGGAAAAAATTGAGTTTTCTCGTAGTCCGCTAAAATGGTATGTGTGACTGCTGATTCCCGCTTGTATTCATGTCAAATTTTCCTAATATCTTAAGAAATACCCCATGTATACACAAACGAATGGTTTCTTTCAGTAATATGTAATATTGCAAGACTAACTGTAGTATTTATTTTATTATAAAAACTATATTTTAGGAAAAAAATGAGTTTTCTTTTTGTGCGCTTATATGATATGTGTGACTTTTGATTCCCGCTTGCATTCATGTCAAAATTCCCTAATATATTAAGAAATGCCCAATGTATACACAAACGAATAATTTTTGTTAGTGGTATATCACATTAGAAGACTAACGGTAGTATTTATTTTATTATGAAAAATATATTTTAGGAAAAAAATGAGTTTTCTTGTAGTGCCCTTAAATGGTATGTGTGACTTCTGATTCCCCCTTGCATTGATGTTAGATTTCCCTAATATCTAAAGAAAAATCCCATGTATACACAAACGAATAGTTTCTTTCAGTAATATGTAATATTGCAAGACTAACTTTAGTATTTATTTTATTATGAAAAATATATTTTAGGAAAAAAATGAGTTTTCTTTTAGTGCGCTTATATGGTATGTTTGTATTCTGATTTCCGCTTGCATTGATGTCAAAATTCCTAAATATCTTAAGAAAATCCCCATGTATACACAAACGAATGGTTTTTTTAGTGTAATATCACATTAGAAGACTAACTTTAGTATTTATTTTATTATGAAAAATATATTGTAGGAAAAAATGAGTTTTATTGTAGTGCGCTAATATGGTATGTGTGACATCTTATTCCCGCTTGCATTGATGTCAATTTTCCTTAATATCTTAAGAAATTCCCCATGTATACACAGACGAATTGTTTCTTTTAGTAATATGTAATATTGCTAGACTAATTGTTGTATTTATTTTATTATGAAAAATATATTGTAGGAAAAAAATGAGTTTTCTTTTAGTGCGCTTATATGGTATGTATGTATTCTGATTCCCGCTTGCATTGATGTCACATTTCCCTAATATCTAAAGAAAAATCCCATGTATACACAAACAGATAATTTCTTTCAGTAATATGTAATATTGCAAGACTAACTTTAGTATTTATTTTATTATGAAAAATATATTGTAGGAAAAATATGAGTTTTCTTGTAGTGCGCTTATATGGTATGTTTGTATTCTGATTTCCGCTTGCATTGATGTCAAAATTCCTAAATATCTTAAGAAATACCCCATGTATACACAGACGAATGGTTTCTTTTAGTAGTATATCACATTGCAAGACTATCTGTAGTATTTATTTTATTCTGAAAACTATATTTTGTGGAAAAAATGAGTTTTCTTGTAGTGGGCTTATATGGTATGTGTGTATTCTGATTCCCACTTGAATTGATGTCACATTTCCCTAATATCTAAAGAAATACCCCTTTTATAAACAAACGAATGGTTTCTTTCAGTAATATGTAATATTGCATGAATAACTGTTGTATTTATTTTATAGTGAAAAATATATTTTAGGAAAAAAATGAATTTTCTTGCAGTGCGCTAATATGGTATGTGTGTCTTCTGATTCCCGCTTGCATTCATGTCAAAATTCCTTAATATATAAAGAAACACCCCATGTATACACAAACGAATGGTTTCTTTTAGTAGTATATCACATTGCAAGACTAACCGTAGTATTTATTTTATTATGAAAACTAAGTTTTTGGAAAAAAATGAGTTTTCTTTTTGTGCGCTTATATGATATGTGTGACTTTTTATTCTCGCTTGCATTGATGTCACATTTCCCTAATATCTAAAGAAACATCCAATGTATACACAAACGAATAATTTCTTTCAGTATTAAGTAATATTGCAAGACTAAGTGTAGTGTTTATTTTATTATGAAAAATATTTTGTAGGAAAAAAATGAGTTTTCTTGTAGTCCGCTAATATGGTATGTGTGACTTCTGATTCCCGCTTGCATTGATGTCAAATTTCCCTAATATCTTTAGAAATACCCAATGTATACACAGACGAATGGTTTCTTTCAGTAATATGTAATATTGCTAGACTAATTGTTGTATTTATTTTATAATGAAAAATATATTGTAGGAAAAAATGAGTTTTATTGTAGTGCGCTTATATGGTATGTATGTATTCTGATTCCCGCTTGCATTGATGTCAAAATTCCTAAATATCTTAAGAAATACTTCATGTATACACAAACGAATGCTTTCTTTCAGTAATATGTAATATTGCTAGACTAATTGTTGTATTTATTTTATAACTAAAAATATATTTTAGGAAAAAAATGAGTTTTTTTTTTGTGCGCTTATATGATATGTGTGACTTTTGATTCCCGCTTGTATTCATATCAAAATTCCCTAATATCTTAAGAAATACCTTATGTATACACAAACGAATGGTTTTTTTTGGTGGTATATCACATTAGAAGACTAACGGTAGCATTTATTTTATTATGAAAATTTTATTTTAAAAAATGAGTTTTCTTGTAGTGCGCTTAAATGGTATGTGTGACTTCTGATTACCGCTTGCATTGATGTCAAAATTCTTTAACATCTTATGAAATACCCAATGTATATACAAACGAATGGTTTCTTTCAGTTATATGCAATATTGCAAGACTAACTGTGGTACATATTTTACTATGAAAAATATTTTTAGGAAAAAAATGAGTTTTCCTTTAGTGCGCTAATTCGGAATGTGTGATTTCTCATTCCCGCTTGCATTGATGTCAAATTTCCCTAATTTATTAAGAAATATCCCATGTATACACAAACAAATGGTTTCTATCAGTAATATGTAATATTGCAAGACTATCTGTAGTATTTATTTTATTATGAAAAATATTTTTAGGAAAAAATGAGTTATCTTGTAGTGCGCTTATATGGTATGTATGTATTCTGATTCCCGCTTGCATTGATGTCACATTTCCCTAATATCTAAAGAAAAATCCCATGTATACACAAACGAATGGTTTCTTTCAATAATATGTAATATTACTAGACTAATTGTTGTATTTATTTTATTATGAAAAATATATTGTAGGAAAAAATGACTTTTCTTTTAGTGCGCTTATATGGTATGTTTGTATTCTGATTTCCGCTTGCATTGATGTCAAAATTTCTAAATATCTTAAGGAATACCCAATGTATACAGAAACGAATGCTTTCTTTCAATAATATGTAATGTTGCAAGACTAACTGTAGTATTTATTTTATTATGAAAAATATATTGTAGGAAAAAATGAGTTTTCTTGTAGTGCGCTAATATGGTATGTTTGTATTCTGATTTCCGCTTGCATTGATGTCAAAATTCCTAAATATCTTAAGAAATACTCCATGTATACACCGACGAATGGTTTCTTTCAATAATATGTAATATTGCTAGACTAATTGTTGTATTTATTTTATAATGAAAAATATATTTTAGGAAAAAAATGAGTTTTCTTTTAGTGTGCTTATATGATATGTGTGACTTTTGATTCCCGCTTGTATTCATATCAAAATTCCCTAATATCTTAAGAAATACCTTATGTATACACAAACGAATGGTTTTTTTGGTGGTATATCACATTAGAAGACTAACGGTAGCATTTATTTTATTATGAAAATTTTATTTTAAAAAATGAGTTTTCTTGTAGTGCGCTTAAATGGTATGTGTGACTTCTGATTACCGCTTGCATTGATGTCAAAATTCTTTAACATCTTAAGAAATACCCAATGTATATACAAACGAATGGTTTCTTTCAGTTATATGCAATATTGCAAGACTAACTGTGGTACTTATTTTACTATGAAAAATATTTTTAGGAAAAAAATGAGTTTTCCTTTAGTGCGCTAATTCGGAATGTGTGATTTCTCATTCCCGCTTGCATTGATGTCAAATTTCCCTAATTTATTAAGAAATATCCCATGTATACACAAACAAATGGTTTCTATCAGTAATATGTAATATTGCAAGACTATCTGTAGTATTTATTTTTTTATGAAAAATATATCGTAGGAAAAAAATGAGTTTTCTTGTAGTGCGCTTATATGGTATGTATGTATTCTGATTCCCGGTTGCATTGATGTCACATTTCCTTAATATCTAAAGAAAAATCCCATGTATACACAAACGAATAATTTCTTTCAGTAATATGTAATATTACTAGACTAATTGTTGTATTTATTTTATTATGAAAAATATATTGTAGGAAAAAATGAGTTTTCTTTTAGTGCGCTTATATGGTATGTTTGTATTCTGATTTCCGCTTGCATTGATGTCAAAATTTCTAAATATCTTAAGGAATACCCAATGTATACAGAAACGAATGCTTTCTTTCAATAATATGTAATGTTGCAAGACTAACTGTAGTATTTATTTTATTATGAAAAATATATTGTAGGAAAAAATGAGTTTTCTTGTAGTGCGCTAATATGGTATGTTTGTATTCTGACTTCCGCTTGCATTGATGTCAAAATTCCTAAATATCTTAAGAAATACTCCATGTATACACCGACGAATGGTTTCTTTCAATAATATGTAATATTGCTAGACTAATTGTTGTATTTATTTTATAATGAAAAATATATTTTAGGAAAAAAATGAGTTATCTTTTAGTGTGCTTATATGATATGTGTGACTTTTGATTCCCGCTTGTATTCATATCAAAATTCCCTAATATCTTAAGAAATACCTTATGTATACACAAACGAATGGTTTTTTTTGGTGGTATATCACATTAGAAGACTAACGGTAGCATTTATTTTATTATGAAAATTTTATTTTAAAAAATGAGTTTTCTTGTAGTGCGCTTAAATGGTATGTGTGACTTCTGATTACCGCTTGCATTGATGTCAAAATTCTTTAACATCTTAAGAAATACCCAATGTATATACAAACGAATGGTTTCTTTCAGTTATATGCAATATTGCAAGACTAACTGTGGTATTTATTTTACTATGAAAAATATTTTTAGGAAAAAAATGAGTTTTCCTTTAGTGCGCTAATTCGGAATGTGTGATTTCTCATTCCCGCTTGCATTGATGTCAAATTTCCCTAATTTATTAAGAAATATCCCATGTATACACAAACAAATGGTTTCTATCAGTAATATGTAATATTGCAAGACTATCTGTAGTATTTATTTTTTTATGAAAAATATATCGTAGGAAAAAAATGAGTTTTCTTGTAGTGCGCTTATATGGTATGTATGTATTCTGATTCCCGGTTGCATTGATGTCACATTTCCTTAATATCTAAAGAAAAATCCCATGTATACACAGACGAATTGTTTCTTTTAGTAATATGTAATATTGCTAGACTAATTGTTGTATTTATTTTATTATGAAAAATATATTGTAGGAAAAAAATGAGTTTTCTTTTAGTGCGCTTATATGGTATGTTTGTATTCTGATTTCCGCTTGCATTGATGTCAAAATTCCTAAATATCTTAAGAAAATCCCCATGTATACACAAACGAATGCTTTTTTTCAATAATAAGTAATATTGCAAGACTAACTGTAGTATTTATTTTATTATGAAAATTATATTGTAGGAAAAAAATGAGTTTTCTTGTAGTGCGCTAATATGGTATGTTTGTATTCTGACTTCCGCTTGCATTGATGTCAAAATTCCTAAATATCTTAAGAAATACTCCATGTATACACCGACGAATGGTTTCTTTCAATAATATGTAATATTGCTAGACTAATTGTTGTATTTATTTTATAATGAAAAATATATTTTAGGAAAAAAATGAGTTATCTTTTAGTGTGCTTATATGATATGTGTGACTTTTGATTCCCGCTTGTATTCATATCAAAATTCCCTAATATCTTAAGAAATACCTTATGTATACACAAACGAATGGTTTTTTTTGGTGGTATATCACATTAGAAGACTAACGGTAGCATTTATTTTATTATGAAAATTTTATTTTAAAAAATGAGTTTTCTTGTAGTGCGCTTAAATGGTATGTGTGACTTCTGATTACCGCTTGCATTGATGTCAAAATTCTTTAACATCTTAAGAAATACCCAATGTATATACAAACGAATGGTTTCTTTCAGTTATATGCAATATTGCAAGACTAACTGTGGTACTTATTTTACTATGAAAAATATTTTTAGGAAAAAAATGAGTTTTCCTTTAGTGCGCTAATTCGGAATGTGTGATTTCTCATTCCCGCTTGCATTGATGTCAAATTTCCCTAATTTATTAAGAAATATCCCATGTATACACAAACAAATGGTTTCTATCAGTAATATGTAATATTGCAAGACTATCTGTAGTATTTATTTTTTTATGAAAAATATATCGTAGGAAAAAAATGAGTTTTCTTGTAGTGCGCTTATATGGTATGTATGTATTCTGATTCCCGGTTGCATTGATGTCACATTTCCTTAATATCTAAAGAAAAATCCCATGTATACACAAACGAATAATTTCTTTCAGTAATATGTAATATTACTAGACTAATTGTTGTATTTATTTTATTATGAAAAATATATTGTAGGAAAAAATGAGTTTTCTTTTAGTGCGCTTATATGGTATGTTTGTATTCTGATTTCCGCTTGCATTGATGTCAAAATTTCTAAATATCTTAAGGAATACCCAATGTATACAGAAACGAATGCTTTCTTTCAATAATATGTAATGTTGCAAGACTAACTGTAGTATTTATTTTATTATGAAAAATATATTGTAGGAAAAAATGAGTTTTCTTGTAGTGCGCTAATATGGTATGTTTGTATTCTGATTTCCGCTTGCATTGATGTCAAAATTCCTAAATATCTTAAGAAATACTCCATGTATACACCGACGAATGGTTTCTTTCAATAATATGTAATATTGCTAGACTAATTGTTGTATTTATTTTATAATGAAAAATATATTTTAGGAAAAAAATGAGTTATCTTTTAGTGTGCTTATATGATATGTGTGACTTTTGATTCCCGCTTGTATTCATATCAAAATTCCCTAATATCTTAAGAAATACCTTATGTATACACAAACGAATGGTTTTTTTGGTGGTATATCACATTAGAAGACTAACGGTAGCATTTATTTTATTATGAAAATTTTATTTTAAAAAATGAGTTTTCTTGTAGTGCGCTTAAATGGTATGTGTGACTTCTGATTACCGCTTGCATTGATGTCAAAATTCTTTAACATCTTAAGAAATACCCAATGTATATACAAACGAATGGTTTCTTTCAGTTATATGCAATATTGCAAGACTAACTGTGGTACTTATTTTACTATGAAAAATATTTTTAGGAAAAAAATGAGTTTTCCTTTAGTGCGCTAATTCGGAATGTGTGATTTCTCATTCCCGCTTGCATTGATGTCAAATTTCCCTAATTTATTAAGAAATATCCCATGTATACACAAACAAATGGTTTCTATCAGTAATATGTAATATTGCAAGACTATCTGTAGTATTTATTTTTTTATGAAAAATATATCGTAGGAAAAAAATGAGTTTTCTTGTAGTGCGCTTATATGGTATGTATGTATTCTGATTCCCGGTTGCATTGATGTCACATTTCCTTAATATCTAAAGAAAAATCCCATGTATACACAAACGAATAATTTCTTTCAGTAATATGTAATATTACTAGACTAATTGTTGTATTTATTTTATTATGAAAAATATATTGTAGGAAAAAATGAGTTTTCTTTTAGTGCGCTTATATGGTATGTTTGTATTCTGATTTCCGCTTGCATTGATGTCAAAATTTCTAAATATCTTAAGGAATACCCAATGTATACAGAAACGAATGCTTTCTTTCAATAATATGTAATGTTGCAAGACTAACTGTAGTATTTATTTTATTATGAAAAATATATTGTAGGAAAAAATGAGTTTTCTTGTAGTGCGCTAATATGGTATGTTTGTATTCTGATTTCCGCTTGCATTGATGTCAAAATTCCTAAATATCTTAAGAAATACTCCATGTATACACCGACGAATGGTTTCTTTCAATAATATGTAATATTGCTAGACTAATTGTTGTATTTATTTTATAATGAAAAATATATTTTAGGAAAAAAATGAGTTATCTTTTAGTGTGCTTATATGATATGTGTGACTTTTGATTCCCGCTTGTATTCATATCAAAATTCCCTAATATCTTAAGAAATACCTTATGTATACACAAACGAATGGTTTTTTTTGGTGGTATATCACATTAGAAGACTAACGGTAGCATTTATTTTATTATGAAAATTTTATTTTAAAAAATGAGTTTTCTTGTAGTGCGCTTAAATGGTATGTGTGACTTCTGATTACCGCTTGCATTGATGTCAAAATTCTTTAACATCTTAAGAAATACCCAATGTATATACAAACGAATGGTTTCTTTCAGTTATATGCAATATTGCAAGACTAACTGTGGTACTTATTTTACTATGAAAAATATTTTTAGGAAAAAAATGAGTTTTCCTTTAGTGCGCTAATTCGGAATGTGTGATTTCTCATTCCCGCTTGCATTCATGTCAAATTTAACTAATATCTTAAGAAATAACCCATGTATACAGCAAACGAATGGTTTCTATCAGTAATATGTAATAATGCAAGACGAATGGTATTATGACGAATGGTAGTATTTATTTTTTTATGAAAAATATATTGTAGGAAAAAATGAGTTTTCTTGTAGTGCGCTTATATGGTGTGTTGACTTCTGATAACCGTTTGCATTCATGTCAAAATTCCCTAATAACTTAAAATACCCCATGTATACACAAACAAATGGTTTCAATTAGTGGTATGTCACATTAGAAGACTAACTGTAGTATTTATTTTATTCTTAAAAATATATTTTAGGAAAAAATGAGTTTTCTTGTAGAGCGATTATGTGGTATGTGTGTATTTCTGATTCCCGCTTGCATTGATGTCAAAATTCCTTAATATATTAAGAAATACCCCATGTATACAAAAACGAATGGTTTCTTTCAGTAATATAGAATATTGCTAGACTAATTGTTGTATTTATTTTAATATGAAAAATTTATTTTAGGAAAAAAATGAGTTTTCTTGTAGTGTGCTTAAAAGGTATGTGTGACTTCTGATTCCCGCTTGCATTGATGTCAAAATTCCTTAAATATATTAAGAAATACCCCATGTATACACAAACAAATGGTTTGTTTCAGTAATATGTAATATTGCTAGACTAATTGTTGTATTTATTTTATAATGAAAAATATATTTTAGGAAAAAAATGAGTTTTCTTTTTGTGCGCTTGTATGATATGTGTGACTTTTGATTCTCGCTTGCATTGATGTCACATTTCCCTAATATCTAAAGAAACATCCAATGTATACACAAACGAATAATTTCTTTCAGTACTATGTAATTTTGCAAGACTAACTGTAGTATTTATTTTATTATGAAAAATATTTTGTAGGAAAAAAATGAGTTTCTTTTAATCCGCTAATATGGTATGTGTGACTTTTGATTCCCGCTTGTATTGATGTCAAAATTCCCTAATATCTTAAGAAATACCCAACGTATACACAAACGATGGTTTTTTTTAGTGGTATATCACATTAGAAGACTAACGGTGGTATTTATTTTATTATAAAAAATATATTGTAGGAAAAAAAGAGTTCTCTTGTAGTGCCCTTATATGGTATGTTTGTATTCTGATTTCCGCTTGCATTGATGTCAAAATTCCTAAATATCTTAAGAAAATCCCCATGTATACACAAACGAATGCTTTCTTTCAATAATATGTAATATTGCAAGACTAACTGTAGTATTTATTTTATTATGAAAATTATATTGTAGGAAAAAATGAGTCTTATTGTAGTGCGCTAATATGGTATGTGTGACTTCTGATTCCCGCTTGCATTGATGTCAAAATTCCTTAATATCTTAAGAAATACCCCATGTATACACAAACGAATGGTTTCTTTCAGTAATATGTAATATTGCAAGACTAATTGTTGTATTTATTTTATTATGAAAAATATATTTTAGGAAAAAAATGAGTTTTCCTTGTAGTGCGCTTATATGGTATGTGTGATTTCTCATTCCCGCTTGCATTGATGTCAAATTTCCCTAATATCTTAAGAAATACCCCATGTATACACAAACGAATGGTTTCTTTCAGTAATATGTAATATTGCAAGACTAACTGTAGTATTTATTTTATTATGAAAAATATATTTTAGGAAAAAAATGAGTTTTCTTGTAGTGCGCTTATATGGTATGTGTGTATTCTGATTCCCGCTTGCATTGATGTCAAAATTCCTAAATATCTTAAGAAAATCCCCATGTATACACAAACGAATGGTTTCTTTCAATAATATGTAATATTGCAAGACTAACTGTAGTATTTATTTTATTATGAAAAATATATTTTAGGAAAAAAATGAGTTTTCTTGTAGTGCGCTTAAATGGTATGTGTGACTTCTGATTCCCGCTTGCATTGATGTCAAAATTCCTTAATATCTTAAGAAATACCCCATGTATACACAAACGAATGGTTTCTTTCAGTAATATGTAATATTGCTAGACTAATTGTTGTATTTATTTTATAATGAAAAATATATTTTAGGAAAAAAATGAGTTTTATTTTAGTGCGCTTATATGATATGTGTGACTTTTGATTCCCGCTTCCATTAATGTCAAAATTACCTAATATCTTAAGAAATACCCAATGTATACACAAACGAATAATTTCTTTCAGTACTCTGTAATACTGCAAGACTAACTATAGTATTTATATTATTATGAAAAATATCTTGTAGGAAAAAATGAGTTTCTTGTAAAACGCTAATATGGTATGTGTGACTTCTGATTCCCGCTTACATTTATGTCAAAATTCTATAATATCTTAAGAAATACCCAATGTATACACAAACGAATGGTTTGTTTCAGTTATATGTAATATTGCAAGACTAACTGTGGAATTCATTTTACAGTGAAAATATATTTTAGGAAAAAAATGAGTTTTATTTTAGTGCGCTTATATGGTATGTGTGTTTTCTGATTCCCGCTTGCATTGATGTCAAATTTCCCTAATATTTTAAGAAATACATCATGGATACACAAACGAATGGTTTCATTCAGTAATATGTAATACTGCAAGACTAACTGTGGTATTTATTTTATTATGAAAAATATATTGTAGGAAAAAAATGACTTTTCTTGTAGTGCGCTTATATGGTATGTGTGACTTCTGATTCCCGCTTGCATTGATGTCAAAATTCACTAATATCTTAAGAAATAACCCATGTATACACAAACGAATGCTTTCTTTCACTAATATGTAATATTGCAAGACTAACTGTTGTATTTATTTTATTATGAAAAATATATTTTAGTAAAAAAATGAGTTTTATTGTAGTGCGCTAATATGGTATGTGTGACTTCTGATTCCCGCTTGCATTGATGTCAAATTTCCTTAATATCTTAAGAAATACCCCATGTATACACAAACGAATTGTTTCTTTCAGTAATATGTAATATTGCAAGACTAACTGTTGTATTTATTTTATTATGAAAAATATATTTTAGGAAAAAAATGAGTTTTCTTTATAGTGCGCTTATATGATATGTGTGACTTTTGATTCCCGCTTGCATTGATGTCAAAATTCCCTAATATCTTAAGAAATACCCATTGTATACACAAACGAATGGTTTCTTTAAGTAATATATACATATTGCAAGACTAACTGTAGTATTTATTTTATTATGAAAAATATATTTTAGGAAAAAAATGAGTTTTCCTGTAGTGCGCTTATATGGTATGTGTGATTTCTCATTCCCGCTTGCATTGATGTCAAATTTCCCTAATATCTTAAGAAATAACCCATGTATACACAAACGAATGGTTTCTTTTAGTAGTATATCACATTGCAAGACTAACTGTAGTATTTATTTTATTATGAAAAATATATTTTAGGAAAAAAATGAGTTTTCTTGTAGTGCGCTTATATGGTATGTGTGACTTTTGATTCCCGCTTGCATTGATGTCAAAATTCCCTAATATCTTAAGAAATACCCAATGTATACACAAACGAATGGTTTCTTTTAGTAATATATACACATTGCAAGACTTAACTGTAGTATTTATTTTATTATGAAAAATATATTTTAGGAAAAAAATGAGTTTTCCTGTAGTGCGCTTATATGGTATGTGTGATTTCTCATTCCCGCTTGCATTGATGTCAAATTTCCCTAATATCTTAAGAAATACCCCATGTATACACAAACGAATTGTTTCTTTTAGTAGTATATCACATTGCAAGACTAACTGTCGTATTTATTTTATTATGAAAAATATATTTTAGGAAAAAAATGAGTTTTCTTGTAGTGCGCTTATATGGTATGTGTGACTTCTGATTCCCGCTTGCATTGATGTCAAAATTCCCTAATATCTTAAGAAATACCCATTGTATACACAAACAAATGGTTTCTTTTAGTAGTATATCACATTGCAAGACTAACTGTAGTATTTATTTTATTATGAAAAATATATTTTAGGAAAAAAATGAGTTTTCTTGTAGTGCGCTTAAATGGTATGTGTAACTTCTGATTCCCGCTTGCATTGATGTCAAAATTTTTCATATCTTAAAAAATACCCAGCGTATACACAAACGAATGGTTTCTTTCAGTTATATGTAATATTGCAAGACAAACTGTGGTATTTTTTTACAGTGAAAAATATATTTTAGGAAAAAAATGAGTTTTCTTGTAGTGCCCTTAAATGGTATGTGTAACTTCTGATTCCCGCTTGCATTGATGTCACATTTCCCTAATATATAAAGAAAAATCCCATGTGTACGCAAACGAATAATTTCTTTCAATAATATGTAATATTGCAAGACTAACTGTTAGTATTTATTTTATTATGAAAAATATATTGTAGGAAAAAAAGGAGTTTGATTGTAGTGCGCCTATATGGTATGTTTGTATTCTGATTACCGCTTGCATTCATGTCAAAATTCCTTAATAACTTAAGAAATACCCCATGAATACACAAACGAATGGCTTTTTTATTAGTACATCACATTGCAAGATTAAGTGTAGTATTTATTTTATTATGAAAAATATATTTTTGGAAAAAAATCAGTTTCATGTAGTGTGCTAATATGATATATGTGACGTTTGATTTCCTCTTGCATTGATGTGAAAATTCCATAATATCTTAAGAAACACCCAAAGTATACACAAACGAATGGTTTCTTTTAGTAGTATATCACATTGGAAGTCAAACTGTAGTATTTATTTTATTATGAAAAATATATTATAGGAAAAAATGAGTTTTCTTGTAGAGTGCT
The DNA here is from genome assembly GCA_037975125.1 of Latrodectus hesperus. NCBI lineage: Eukaryota > Metazoa > Arthropoda > Arachnida > Araneae > Theridiidae > Latrodectus > Latrodectus hesperus. The sequence continues at coordinate 41,733 of JAJQOW010001575.1, forward strand.
TATATGACATGTGTAACTTTTGGTTCTCACTTGCATTGATGTACAAATTCCCTAATATCTTAAGAAATACCCCATGAATACACAAACGAATGGTTTCTTTTATTATTACATCACATTGCAAGACTAAGTGTAGTATTTATTTTATTATGGAATATATATTTTAGTAAAGAAATGAGTTTTCTTGTAGTGTGTTTATATGATATATGTGACGTTTGATTTCCGCTTGCATTGATGTGAAAATTCCCTTATATCTGAAGAAATACCCATTGTGTACACTAACGAATGGTTTCTATTAGTAGAATATACCATTTAAAGACTAAATGTAGTGTTCATTTTATAAGGGAAAATATTTTTAGGAAAAAATGAGTTTTCCTTTAGTGTGC